>JARJHM010001378.1:0-32707 GCA_033356055.1 Carex pumila | reverse complement strand
CCTAAACCCTAAACCCTAAACCCTAAACCCTAAACCCTAAACCCTAAACCCTAAACCCTAAACCCTAAACCCTAAACCCTAAACCCTAAACCCTAAACCCTAAACCCTAAACCCTAAACCCTAAACCCTAAACCCTAAACCCTAAACCCTAAACCCTAAACCCTAAACCCTAAACCCTAAACCCTAAACCCTAAACCCTAAACCCTAAACCCTAAACCCTAAACCCTAAACCCTAAACCCTAAACCCTAAACCCTAAACCCTAAACCCTAAACCCTAAACCCTAAACCCTAAACCCTAAACCCTAAACCCTAAACCCTAAACCCTAAACCCTAAACCCTAAACCCTAAACCCTAAACCCTAAACCCTAAACCCTAAACCCTAAACCCTAAACCCTAAACCCTAAACCCTAAACCCTAAACCCTAAACCCTAAACCCTAAACCCTAAACCCTAAACCCTAAACCCTAAACCCTAAACCCTAAACCCTAAACCCTAAACCCTAAACCCTAAACCCTAAACCCTAAACCCTAAACCCTAAACCCTAAACCCTAAACCCTAAACCCTAAACCCTAAACCCTAAACCCTAAACCCTAAACCCTAAACCCTAAACCCTAAACCCTAAACCCTAAACCCTAAACCCTAAACCCTAAACCCTAAACCCTAAACCCTAAACCCTAAACCCTAAACCCTAAACCCTAAACCCTAAACCCTAAACCCTAAACCCTAAACCCTAAACCCTAAACCCTAAACCCTAAACCCTAAACCCTAAACCCTAAACCCTAAACCCTAAACCCTAAACCCTAAACCCTAAACCCTAAACCCTAAACCCTAAACCCTAAACCCTAAACCCTAAACCCTAAACCCTAAACCCTAAACCCTAAACCCTAAACCCTAAACCCTAAACCCTAAACCCTAAACCCTAAACCCTAAACCCTAAACCCTAAACCCTAAACCCTAAACCCTAAACCCTAAACCCTAAACCCTAAACCCTAAACCCTAAACCCTAAACCCTAAACCCTAAACCCTAAACCCTAAACCCTAAACCCTAAACCCTAAACCCTAAACCCTAAACCCTAAAACCCTAAACCCTAAACCCTAAACCCTAAACCCTAAACCCTAAACCCTAAACCCTAAACCCTAAACCCTAAACCCTAAACCCTAAACCCTAAACCCTAAACCCTAAACCCTAAACCCTAAACCCTAAACCCTAAACCCTAAACCCTAAACCCTAAACCCTAAACCCTAAACCCTAAACCCTAAACCCTAAACCCTAAACCCTAAACCCTAAACCCTAAACCCTAAACCCTAAACCCTAAACCCTAAACCCTAAACCCTAAACCCTAAACCCTAAACCCTAAACCCTAAACCCTAAAACCTAAACCCTAAAACCCTAAACCCTAAAACCTAAACCCTAAAACCCTAAACCCTAAACCCTAAACCCTAAACCCTAAACCCTAAACCCTAAACCCTAAACTTGGCCGTATCTGCTTAGTTTTCCCCAACGCTTGGCCGTATCCGCTTAGTTTTCCCTAGCTGAACTATTTTCGGGTCACTTTTGCCTAATGTTCGCGTGAAAGTACGCTACAAAGTTTCAGGTACAGCGAGCTGTACCAGTTTAAACCTTGAGTCTACTCTCGACTAAAACTGCAAGTGCACAGTCCTAATCGTATAGTATATCAGGTATCGATCCTCAGGGACGGTCCAATTCGATTCTAAATTCTTACTAATCTGAGTTAAGTACTAGAAGTGTGAAAAGTTGGGTTTGATTTGTTTATATTTCCTAATTTCAAGTGACAATTCAATTAACAGTAAATGAAAGCAATTAAAGGTTTTAGTTTTGAACAATGATAAAATGGCGTTCCCAGGGTTTCAGGTTTCATCCCAAACTTTGCCCTCTCTGGACCTATCATACGACTCGCATCATCTCTGATGCGACCCGTATGATGCGACTCGCATCATCTCTGATGAGGGTCGCATTTCCCTCGAGCAGAGCTGACATGTGTTTGTATCTAAGTTGATTTCTTGTGCGAGGCTTCAACCTGTGGCTCTCACCTACTGGTATCTAACCTAAATTGATTGTCTGGTTTGCTAGAGGTATCCACAACCTCTCGATAATGGAAAGTTCACCTCTCGGCTACTATTGATCTTAAATCTACCTCAAATGCTCAATCACAATTTCAAGATACATCAAGGTCAAATTACTAGAAGAGATGCTATAGACATCTAATAGTAGACAATCAAGAATCAATCAAGCAATCAAGATCAAGCAATCAAATGAATATTCAAACAAAGAATCACACAAGCTCAAACTTAGATCAAAACAACATGCAATTCAAAGACAAAGTTTAGAGACTACATCCTAACCCTAGGAACTAATGATCTACTCAAACATGGTGAAAGAAAGCATAAAAGAGAGAGAGAATAGGCAGATCATGATGAAGCTCGAAGATCCAAGGTGGATTGGAGATGATCTTGCAATCTTCTCTTCTTCTCCAAGTGATCTCCAATCTCACTCTTTTCTCTTGATCTCTGCTCTCAAAGTGATCTAGAATCTAAAGGGGGAAAAAACTCTCGAAATTCTGGCACAGGACCTCCTTTTATAGGCAACGGATATGACATGGGGTGTATCAGGTTCAATTTGAACTGGGCGGCAACTCGTGATGCGACTCGCATCATCTCATCTTCAAGGCAGGAGTGAGGGTCGCATCACAGGTCGCTTTGGGCTTTGATGCGACTCTCATCATGGGTGTTGCGACTCGCATCAAATCTTCCTGAAGTCTGCTATTTGCCTGATTTTGCCCTATTTCGCCTGATTCCTACAAAGTAAGAACCAAAACAAAGCAGTACCACATTCTATGGATATTTAATGTAAAAGACACTATTTGTTGGTTCAAAACACAGATTTTTGTATGGAAACAAGTTGAAATAATAGGTCTAATAAGGTGGTATCACCTAACGTTAACCGCTTACGCTTGTCACTGGACTATTTTCGGGCCACTTTTCATCGACGCTTGGCCGTATCCGCTTAGTTTTCCACAACGCTTGGCTGCATCCGCTTAGTTTTCCCTAGCTGAACTGTTTTTGGGTCACTTTTTCCCAACGTTAACCACTTGCGCTTGCCGCTGAACTATTTTGGGACAATTTTTCACCGACGCTTGGCCGTATCTGCTTAGTTTTCCGCCACGCTTGGCTGCATCTGCTAAATTTTCCCCAGCTGGACTGTTTTCGGGTCACTTTTGCCCAACATTAACTTCTTGCGCTTGCCTGGCCTGTTTTCGGGTAATTTTTCACCAATGCTTTGCCGTATTCGCTTAGTTTTCCCCAGCTGAACTATTTTCGGGTCACTTTTGCCCAACGTTAATCGCTTGTGCTTGTCGCTGGACTATTTTCGAGCTAGTTTTCATCAACTATTGGCCGTATCCGCTTAGTTTTCCGCAATGCTTGGCCGCATCCACTTAGTTTTCCCTTGCTGAACTGTTTTTGGGTCACTTTTGCCAAACGTTAACCGCTTGCGCTTGCTGCTAGACTGTTTTCGGGCCATTTTTCACCGACGGTTGATCGTATCCGCTTAGTTTTCCACAGCTTAACTGTTTTCGGGTCAGTTTTGCCCAATGTTAGCCGCTTGCGTTTGCCACTGGACTATTTTTGGCTATTTTTCAATGACGCTTGGCCGTATCCGATTAGTTTTCCGCAACGCTTGGCTGCATCCGCTTAGTTTTCCCCAGCTGAACTATTTTCAGGTCACTTTTGCCCAATGTGAACCGCATGCGCTTGCTGCTGGACCAATTTCGGGCCATTTTTCACCTACGCATGGTCGTATCCGCTTAGTTTTCGACAACACTTTGCTGCATCCGCTTAGTTTTCCCTGCTGAACTATTTTCGAATCACTTTTGCCCAACGTTAGCCACTTAGGCTTGCCGCTAGACTGTTTCGGGCCATTTTTCACCGACGCTTGGCCGTATGCTTAGTTTTCCCCAAAACTTGGCCGCATTCACTTAGTTTTCCCAGGATGAACTGTTTTCATGTCACTTTTACCCAGCGTTAACCGCTGGACTGTTTTGGGTCCATTTTTCACCGATGCTTGTCCGTATCTGCTTAGTTTTTTACAACGATTGGGTCCATCCGCTTACTTTTCCCCAGCTAAACTGTATTCGGGCCACATTTGCAAAACGTTAACCGCTTGCGCTTGCCGCTGAACTTTTTTCGGGCCATTTTTCACCGACACTTGGCCGTATCTGCTTAGTTTTTCGCAACGCTTGGCTGCATCCGCTTTGGTTTCCCCAGTTGAACTATTTTTGGGTCAATTTTGACGAATGTTAGCCAATTGCGCTTGTCGCTGGACTGTTTTCGAGCCATTTTTCACCAATGCTTGGCCGTATCCGCTTAGCTTTCCCCAACGCTTGGCCGCATCTACTTAGTTTTCCCCAATTGAACTATTTTCAGGTCACTTTTGCCCAGCGTAAACCGTTTGTGCCTCCCACTGGACTGTTTTTGGTCTATTTTTCACCGATGCTTGACCGTATCTGCTTAGTTTTCCGCAACGCTTGGCCACATCCGCTTAATTTTTCCCTTCTGAATTGTTTTCGGGTTACTTTTGCCCAATGTTTGCTGCTGGCACTTGCCACTTGACCTTGGCGCTGGACTGTTTTAGGGCTATTTTTCACCGACGCTTGGTTGTATCCTCTTAGTTTTCCCCAACGCTTGGCCGCATCCGCTTAGTTGTCTCCAGCTGAACTATTTTCAGCTCACTTTTGCCCAATGTTAACTGCTTGCGCTTGCCATTCCACACTTTTGGGCTATTTTTCACCAACGCTTGGCCGTATCTGCTATGTTTTTCCCAATGCTTGGCCGTATCTGCTTAGTTTTCCAAAGTTGAACTATTTTTGGGTCAATTTTGCCCAATGTTAGCCGCTGGACTCTTTTCGACCCATTTTTCACCAACGCTTGGCCGGATCTGCTTAGTTTTCGCAAAGGCTTTGCCGCATCCGCTTAGTTTTACCCAACTGAACTGTTTTCTTGTCACTTTTGGCCAATGTTATCCGCTTGCGCTTGCCAATGGACTACTTTTGAGTTATCCGCTTGTCACTTTTGGCCAATGTTATCCGCTTGCGCTTGCCATTTTTCACCGACATTTGGTCGTATCTGCTTAGATTTCCACAATGCTTAGCCGCATCCGCTTAGTTTTCCCTAGCTGAAATGTTTTCGGGTCACTTTTGCCCAGTGTTTCCCACTTTCGCTTGCCGCTAAACTGTTTTCAGGCCATTTTTCACTGGCACTTTGCCTTATCATCTTAGTTTTTCCTATTGCTTGGCCACATCCGCTTAGTTTTCTCCAGTTGAACTATTTTCGGGTCACATTTGCCCAATGTTTGCCGGTGGAGTGTTTCCGGGTCATTTTTCACTGACACTTTGTCGTACGGCTTAGTTTTTCCCAACACTTGGCCGTATCCGCTTAGTTTTTCCCAGTAGAACTGTTTTCGGTTCACTTTTACCGAACGTTAGCCACCTGCGCTTGCCGTTGGACTGTTTTCGGGCTATTTTCCACTGACGCTTGTCTGTATCCGCATAGTTTTCCACAACACTTTGCCGCATCCGCTTAGTTTTACTCAACTGAACTACTTTCATATCACTTTTGCCCAACTTTAGCCAATTGCGCTTGGCTCTGGACTCTTTTTGGGCCATTTTCAACCGACGCTTGGCCGTATCCGCTTAGTTTTCCGCAATGCTTGGCTGCATCCGTTTAGTTTTCCCCAGCTGAACTGTTTTTGGGTCACTTTTCCCCAACGTTAGCCGCTTGCGCTTATTGCTGGACTATTTTAGGGCCATTTTCCACCGACGCTTCGCCGTATTTGCTTAGTTTTCCCCAACGCTTTGTCGTCGCTTAATTTTTCCGAGCTAAACTATTTTAGGGTCACTTTTTGCCCAACGTTTGCTACTTCAGCTTACCGCTAAACTATTTTCGGGCCATTTTTCACTAACACTTTGCCATATCGGCTTAGTTTCCTCAACGCTTGGCCGCATCCGCATAGTTTTCCCCATTTAAACTGTTTTCGGTTCACTCTTCCCCAACGTTTGCCACTTGCGCTTGCCACTGTACTATTTTTGGGCCATTTTTCAGGGATGCTTGGCCGTATCCGCTTAGTTTTCCCAACCTTAACTATTTTTGGGTCACTTTTGCCCAATGTAAACTGTTTGCGCTTGCCATTGGACTGTTTTTGGTCTATTTTTCACCAACGCTTGGCCATATCCACTTAGTTTTCCGCAACTCTTAGCCACATCTGATTATTTTTCCCCTGCAGAACTGTCTTTGGGTCACTTTTGCCCAACTTTAGCCGCTTGCACCTGCTGCTAGACTCTTTTCGGGCCATTTTTCAACGACACTTGGCCATATCCGCTTAATTTTCCCCAATGCATTACCGCATCCGCTTAGTTTTACTCAGATGAACTATTTTTGGGTCACTTTTGCCCAACGTTAGCCACTTGCGCTTGCCGCTGTACTGTTTTTTGGCCATTTTTCACCGATGCTTAGCCGTATCCGCTTAGTTTTCTGCAATGCTTGGCCGCGTTCGCTTAGTTTTTCCCCATCTGAACTATTTATGGGTGACTTTTGCCCAACGTTAACCGCTTGCGCTGGATAATTTTCGGGCCATTTTTCACTGACGGTTGGCCGTATGCGCTTAGTTTTCCGCAACGCTTGGCCGCATCTGCTTAGTTTTCCCCAGTTGAACTATTTTATGGTCACTTTTGCCCAACGTTAACCCATTGCGCTTGCCGCTGGATAGTTTTTGGGCAGTTTTTCACAGGCGGTTTGCCGTATCCGCTTAGTTTTTTTCAACGCTTGGCCGTATCCGCTTAGTTTTCCCCAGTTGAACTGTTTTCGGATCACTTTTGCCCAACGTAAACCATTTAAGCTTGCCGCCGGATTGTTTTCGGGTCATTTTTCACTGATGCTTGGCCGTATCCGCTTTGTTTTACCCCACGCTTGGCCGCAACCACTTGCACTTGCCGCTGGACTGTTTCTTGGCCATTTTTCACCGACGCTTGGCTGTATCCGCTTAGTTTCTTCCAACGCTTAGCCACATCCGCTTCCCCAGCTGAATTGTTTTCAGGTCAATTTTGCCCAACGTTAGCCGCATGCGCTTGCCGCTGGACTGTTTTCGGGGCATTTTTTATCGACGCTTTGCCGTATCCGCTTAGTTTTCTCCAACACTTAGCAGTATCCGCTTCATTTTTCCGAGCTGAATTGTTTTCGGGTCACTTTTTGCCCAACATTTACTGCTTCAAATCTCCGCTAGACTTTGCCATACGGGCTATTTTTCACTGACACTTTGCCGTATTGGCTTAGTTTTCCCCAAGGCTTGGCCACATCCGCTTAGTGTTCCCCAGTTGAACTGTTATCGGTTCACTTTCATCCAACATTTGGCACTGAACTGTTTTCGGGCCATTTTTCACCGATGCTTAGCTATATCTGCTTAGTTTTGCCCAATGCTTAGCCGTATCCGCTTAATTATACAAAGTGAAACTATTTTCGAGTCACTTTTCCCGAACGTTTGCCACTTGCACTTGCCGCTGGACTGTGTTCGGCCATTTTTAACCGACGCTTGGCCGTATCTACTTCATTTTCCCTAACACTTGGCCACATCTGCTTAGTTTTCCTCAGCTGAATTATTTTCAGGTCACTTTTGGCCAATGTAAATCCCTTCCGCTTGCCGCTGGACTATTTTGGGTTCATTTTTCACTGACGCTTGGCCGTATCGGCTTAGTTTTCGTCAACGCTTAGCCGTATCCGCTTAATTTTTTCGAGCTGATCGATTTCAGGTCACTTTTGCCCAACGTTTGTCGCTGGACTGTTTTCAGGCCATTTTTCACCGACGCTCGATCATATCTGCTTAATTTTCCCCAACGCTTGCCGCATCTGCTTAGTTTTCCCCAGTTAAACTCTTTTTGGTTCGCTTTTGCCCAACGTTTGCCGCTGCTACTTGTCGTAGGACTTTTTTTTGGCCATTTTTCATTGATGCTTAGCCATATCCGCTTAGTTTTCCCCAACGCTTAGCCATATCCGCTTAATCATCCCGAGTTGAAGTGTTTTCGAGTCACTTTTGCTCAACGTTTGCCGCTTGCGCTTGCCGCTGGACTGTTTTCGGGCTATTTTTCACCGACGCTTGGCCGTATCTGGTTCATTTTCCCCAACGCTTGGCCGCATCCGCTTAATTTTCCCCAGCCGAACCGTTTTTGCGTCACTTTTGCCCAACGTTAGCTGCTTGCGCTTGCCGCTGGACTGTTTTTGGGTCATTTTTTACCGACGCTTGGCCGTATCGGCTTAGTTTTCCCTGACGCTTAGCCATATCCGCTTAATTTTCCCGAGCTAAACTGTTTTTGGGTCACTGTTTCCCAACGTTTGCCGTTGAACTATTGTTGGGTCATTTTTCTCCGACACTTTGCCGTATCGGCTTAGTTTTCACCAACGGTTGGCCGCATCCGCTTAGTTTTCCCCAGTTGAACTATTTCCAGTTCACTTTTTCCCAACGTTTGCCATTTCTGCTTGCCGCTGGACTATTTTCGGGCCATTTTTCACAGACGCTCAACTGTATCTACTTCATTTTCCCCAACGCTTGGCTGCATCTGCTTGGTTTTCCCCAGTTGAACTATTTTTGGATCACTTCTGCCCAACGTTTGTCGCTGGACTATTTTTGGAACTTTTTTCAATGACGCTTAGCCGTATCCGCTTAGTTTTCCCCCACGATTGGCTGCTTCCGCTTAGTTTTCCCGAGCTAAACTATTTTTGGTTCACTTTTAACCAACTTTTGCCGCTGGATTGTTTTCGGGCCATTTTTTACCGACGCTTGACCGTATTCGCTTAGTTTTCCCCAAGGCTTGGTCGCATCCATTTAGTTTTCCACAGTTGAACTATTTTCAGTTCACTTTTGCCCAACGTTTACCGCTGGACTGTTTTGGGGCCATTTTTCACCAATGCTTAGCCATATCCGCTTAGTTTTCCCCAATGCTTAGCCGTATCCTCTTAATTATCCTTAGTTGAACTGTTTTCGAGTCACTTTTGCCCAACGCTTGCCGCTGGACTGTTGTCGAGCCTTTTTTCAATGACGCTTAGCTGTATCCGTTTAGTTTACCCCTATGCTTGACTGCATCCGCTTAGTTTTCCCCAGCTGAATTGTTTTCGGTCCAATTTTGCCCAACATAAACTGCTTGCGCTTCACGCTGGACTATTTTTTGGCCATTTTTCACCGATGCTTAGCTTTATCTGCTTAGTTTTTTCCAACGCTTGGCCGCATCCGGTTAGTTTTGCCCAGCTGAACTGTTTTCGAGTCACTCCAAGCCAACATTAACTGCTTGCGCTTGCCGCTGGACTATTTTTGGGCCATTTTTCACCGACACTTGGCCGTATCTGCTTCATTTTCCCCAACGCTTGGCCACATCTGCTTAGTTTTCCCTAGTTGAACTATTTTTGGTTAGCTTTTGCCCAACGTTTACCGCTGCTGCTTGCCGCAGGATTGTTTTCGGGCCATTTTTCTCCGATGGTTAGCCATATCCACTTAGTTTTTCCCAACACTTAGCCATATCCGCTTAATTATCTTGAGTTGAACTATTTTCGAGTCACTTTTGCCCATCGTTTGCCGCTGGACTGTTTTCGGGCCATTTTTCACCGACGCTTGGCCGTATCTGCTTCATTTTCCCCAACGCTTGGCCACATCCGCTTAGTTTTCCCCAGTTGAACTCTTTTCGGGTCACTTTTGCCAACGTTAGCCGCTGGACTGTTTTCGGATCATTTTTCACTGACGTTGAGCCGTATCTGCTTAGTTTTCCCCAATGCTTGGCTACATCCGCTTAGTTTTCCCTAGCTGAACTGTTTTCGGGTCAATTTTGCCCAACGTAAACCGCTTGCACTTGCCGCTGGACTGTTTTTGGACCATTTTTCACCGACGCTTGGCCGTATCAGCTTAGTTTCCCCAACGCTTGGCCACATCCGCTTAGTTTTGCCCAGCTGAACTGTTTTCGGGTCACTTCTACCCAACGTTAACCGCTTGCGCTTGCCGCTGGACTATTTTCGAGCTATTTTTCACCGATGCTTGGCTGTATTTGCTTCATTTTCCCCAACGCTTGGCCGCATTTGCTTAGTTTTCCCCAGTTGAACTATTTTTGGTTCACTTTTGCCCAACGTTTGCCGCTGGACTATTTTCGGGCCATTTTTCACCGATGCTTAGCCAGATCCGCTTAGTTTTTCCCAACTCTTAGCCGTATCCACTTAATTATCCCGAGTTGAACTGTTTTCGAGTCACTTTTGCCCAAAATTTGCCGCTTGCGCTTGCCGCTGGACTGTTTTCGGGCCTTTTTTCAATGACGCTTAGCCGTATCCGCTTACTTTTCCCCCACGCTTGGCTGCATCCGCTTAGTTTTTCCCAGCTGAATTGTTTTCGGGTAAATTTTGCCCAACGTAAACCGCTTGCGCTTGGCGCTGGACTATTTTCTGGTCATTTTTCACCAACGTTTGGCCGTATCTGCTTAGTTTTTTCCAACGCTTGGTCGCATCCGCTAAACTGGTGTGTCTTGTGTAAATCGTCCGAGGAAACAGTTGACCATATGTTCAATAGATGCCCTTTAACTCTGCAGCTCTATATGATTCTGGCACAAAAGGAACCGAACAGGAAAGCAATCCTGGACCTCTAAGTACCACCAACGTAAGTAATCATGCACAACGAAATACCAAATGAGGCAAGGTCAGATATGCTTATATCACAATTTGTATTATAGAGAAAGAGGTGCACCAGGATTTGCAGAGATCAAGCCAAGAAAGTGGATGAACTGGTACATGAGATATTTGATCAATTGAGGCTACCACCGTACAACGTATGAGAATGTCATATCAAAATTATCAAATTTGACCCTCATCAAAATTGGAAGTATTGTGCTATGTCAGCAGAAGGACAAGTCCAAGTGAGATGTACACGGTTCATTACACCTCATGAAGGAATTCCAATCATGTTGCAGCTGATATCAACACTGGAACAAGACTGGGCGTTTCGAACCAAAAGGCACAGGAAATACCAAAGAGGATATTATACCATCAGTGAAGAGGAGCACAAACAAAACAGGCTCCAAGGACAACAATCCATTATTTTATGTTTTTTATGTTTTGAGTTCACCACATGTTTTCTTTTTCGTTTCATTACTCAAATGTTTTGAGTTCCTTATTTTCTACTTAAGTTACAAAAACATATAACTAATTATAATGAAATCAAAATATAGGCCTCACCTACATTTTCCTCAAAACAAAACAAAAAAACAATAAGGAGTTTATACGTGACATTATATCTTCACTAAAACTTGATGAAAATGAAGGTATACAGCAGAAAATAATCCAAACTCGTTGAATCTCATATATTCAGCTTGTCAATTTTGAATACTGAAACTAATGTTGATTTTTAGAAACAGTATCAAAACAGAGTTTGGTTCAGACTTTATCACAGCGATACACACAAATATTAAGAATATTAAAAATCAAACTAAAACTGATTTTTAGATCAGACTCAAATATGGTTAGCAAATTTCTTTAGATATTTGTTCATTTAAATCATAGAGAAAGAGTACGGGCATAATGGAAAAAAAATGAATTAGACAATACTTATTAATGAATAATTAACTCTATGGGTAAATAGAAAAAGATAATTAAAGTTGAGGAATATATTAGATATAATAAAGAGTGCAAGGGCAAATAGAAAACTGAACAAGTTTTGGAGGGTAGATATGAAATTAACCCTTAAAATAAAGCATTAAAATGCCTCATGTTTTTTATACTTCATATTTTTTTTATACTTTATTGTACCTCATATGTTTCTTTTTTTTTTTTTTCAATTCCAAATAACCGATCCGAATTGATCAACATGATCTCCATATTCCATATTAAAATGTAGTTGGAAATCAAATTATATATTTTTTTGGAAAAAAATTATTCTTTTTTGTCAAATAACTACAAAATCATTATTTATGTACTATTCTAAAACAATTATTTTGTACCTATTTTAAAAAATAGTTATTTTTTTAATATATAAAATTTGGTCTCCATGCAAATTTTAAAATAGAGATCATGTTGATTGGTTTAGACTTTAGATTGACCGTTTAAATTTTGAAAAACGAAGATAAATAATATGAGAAATAATAAAACATAAAAGATATGAGACATTTAAACTCTTCTTAAAAATGAGTTTTAACATAAATAACAATAAAATGGATAATTTGTGAGTTTTTGAAGTTTAGAAGGTTAAATATGACATTATGAATTTTAGAGGGTGAAATATGTAACTTCCCCCAATCATTTATGCATCTCTTGCTCTACCTTACACATGATTCATTCCCAAAATCATCTTTTCTGGCATGGCTTTCAATATTTCTATTTTAAATTGTTGCATCTTGGTTCTTGGATGTTTTCTTTATTCTCATTCTTCACAAACCCTTGAGAAAAGAAGCAGAGACAATGCATGGCATGTCGTTGATGTCAGATCACTCTTGCCCACCTCTGTTTGCTCTTCTCCATTTAGGTACATTACAGTCTTGCATAATCTCTCCATTGATAGTAGCTTACATAAATAGTCAATTTCATACATAAAAGCAAATTTTCAAAAAAAAAAAAAACATTGTTTAAGATGATAAAAATGTTAAATGGAATCAGAGCACGCTACAAGTTTATTATTTTGTACCCTTTTGACCAGCTTATAGATGCAGCAATTTGATTTTACAGTTAAAGAAATTCATATTCCAATTTATGCTGGTTCAAACAAGTACACTCGAAAAGGAAAACAAAAAGTCCAACTATGTGATCTATTTAGAGATTCTTACTTTATAACTGCATTTTTATTTTAAATTAGCAATAGATATTTCTTTCATAGGTCATAGACATTATTATATTAATGATTTATCTTTAAATTTTAGGTTGATTTTAATTTTACTGTCTAATAAAAGCAAAATATTAATTCCTATTTCCTCTATGCTTCACCAGAAAAAGATTTTAACAGATTGACAATCACCCACCGGCATGGCCCATGCTCGCCCAGACTTACAAATTACAAACAATCTGATGCTCAAATCCTGAAACAGGATCAAGACCGTGTTAATACGATCCACCGCCATGTTTCATTGTCCGCACAATCTGGTATCCTCCGTGGGACTAGAAATTATGTTGTTAAATTCGGCATAGGAACCCCGAGGAAGGATTTCATTGTAGAAATCGACACCGGTTCTGATCTCTCTTGGATCCAATGTAAAACATGCAAAACTTGTTACAACCAAACACACCCACTTTTTGACCCAAAACTCTCAAGCACCTTTATCGAGTGTTACATGTTCATCCATGGATTGTTCTTAGCTCAAGGGGAGCTCCTGCTCCAGATCAGGGAAGTGTCGGTATGAGGTCAGTTATGGGGACAAATCACAAACTGAAGGTTTGTTTGCTCAGGACACTTTAACATTACTACCGACTGACACATTGCCGAACTTCATGTTTGGATATGGAATCAGTAATGCTGGGTTTTTTGGCATGCTAGATGGTTGATTGGGTTAGGCCAGAATAGAGTCTCACTAATTTCACAATCATATTGTAAGTATGGTGCTATGTTTTCGTATTGCCTTCCTTCGAGCTCTATTTAAACTGGATATCTCTCAATCGGAGAATACACGATGTTTAACGCTACTACTTTCACATCTATGGTACAAAAAACAAACACCCCATTGAACTACCATGTAAATCTAACTGCCTTAAAGATCGGTGGCCAGCTGCTCAACATATCTGCAACTGTATTTTCTGTTGGTACCATTATAGATTCTGGCACGGTGATAACCAGACTGCCACCTACAGCCTATATCAAACTTTGAGATTGGTTCCGACAGCTAATGAAAAGCTACCAGCCAGCACCGAGTCTCTCACTACTTGACACATGTTACAATTTTACCAAATATCAAATACCAACAATTTCTTTTGTCTTCTCCAATGGTGCTACCCTTGATGTTAATTTCACCGGCTTATTGTTTGTGTCAAAGTTGTCTAAGGTATGTCTGGCATTTGCTGGAATAGCCATGATTCTAACTTAGCAATCATAGGCAATACACAACAGAAGAGCCAGGTTATATATGATATTGCCAATCAGAAAATTGACTTTGGATCGGAAGGCTGCAAGCTGCAAGTAAAGATTAATTTCTCGTATTATTGTTAGAATAAAAGAAAAGAATGAAAATATTATATACTTTTCACATATCCGACAGTTGACTGGGTAAATTTTATAGGAAAATTAATGGGCCGAACCTGGCCTGCAAAAGATCCTAACCCCTGGTTGTATTCTAGTTGTCTTATTTCATTAACCACTTTATAAGAATTCATGGGCCGGGAAAAAAATATAAAGAAATGATGAGGGATCCGATTATCACAATTTTAAGCTACCACTTATCACAAAGTTACCACAATTATTTTTTATATTTTTAAATTTTAATTTGTCGATCCAAACCGTTCAATATAATTTACAAAATAAAAATATGCTTCCCTATCAAATTTTACATGTTTCTTGAATTTTTTTACTATTTATTAATATGGGTACAAAATTCAATAGTTGCATTTCCACAACGCTTGGTCGTATCCGCTTAGTTTTCCACAACGCTTAGCTGTATCCGCTTAGCTTTCCCCAGCTGAACTATTTTTGGGTCAATTTTGCCCAATATTAGCCGCTTGCGCTTGCTGCTGGACTGTTTTCATGCTATTTTTTACCGACCCTCAGCCGTATCCACTTAGTTTTCCCCAATGCTTGGCCGGATCCGCCTAATATTTCCCAGCTGAACTTTTTTTGGATCACTTTTGGCCAACGTTAGCCGTTTGCATTTGCCACCGGACTGTTTTCGGCCATCTTTCACCGACGCTTAGCCGTATCCGCTTAGTTTTCCGCAATGCTTGGCTGCATCCACTTAGTTTTCCACAATGCTTGCCTGCATCCGCTTAGTTTTCCCAAGCTAAACTGTTTTCGGGTCACTTTTGCCCAACATTAATCGCTTGCTATTGCCGCTGAACTATTTTCGGGCCATTTTTAACCGACGCTTGGCCGCATCCACTTAGTTTTCCCCAGCTGAACTGTTTTTGGGCCACTTTTGCCCAACATTAACCACTTGTGCTAGCCGCTGAACTATTTTCGGACCATTTTTCAACGATACATGGCAGTATCTTCTTAGTTTTCAGCAACGCTTGGCTGAATCTACTTAGTTTTCCCCAGCTGAACTGTTTTCGGGTCATTTTTACCCAACGTTAACCGCTTGCGCTTGCCGCTGGACTGTTTTCGGGCCATTTTTCACCGACACTTGGCCATATCCGCACAGTTTTCCCCAACACTTGGCCGCATCCGCTTAGTTTTCCCTAGATGAACTATTCTCGGGTCACTTTTGCCCAACGGTAGCTGCTTGCGTTTCTCGCTGGACTATTTTCGGGCCATTTTTCACCGACACTGGGCCGTATCCACTTAGTTTTCCGCAACGCTTGGCCATATCCACTTAGTTTTTCCCAGCTGAAATATTTTCCGGTCACTTTTGGCAAACGTTAGCTGCTTGCGGTTGCCCCTGGACTATTTTCGGGCCATTTTTCACCAACGCTTGGCCGTATTCGCTTAGCTTTCCCCAGCTGAACTATTTTCGGGTCAATTTTGCCCAACGTTAGCCGCTTGCGCTTGCTGCTGGACTGTTTTCATGCTATTTTTTACCGACCCTTAGCCGTATCCGCTTAGTTTTCCACAATGCTTGGCCGCATCCGCCTAGTTTTTCCCAGCTGAACTGTTTTCGGATCACTTTTGGCCAACGTTAGCCGCTTGCGTTCGCCACTGGACTATTTTCATGCTATTTTTCACCAACCCTTAGTCGTATCCGCTTAGTTTTCCCCAATGCTTGGCCGCATCCGCCTAATTTTTCCCAGCTGAACTATTCCCGGATCACTTTTGCCCAAAGTTAGCCGCTTGTGTTTGCCACTCGACTGTTTTCGGCCATCTTTCACCGACGCTTAGCCATATCCGCTTAGTTTTTCGCAATGCTTGGCAGCATCCGCTTAGTTTTCCATAATGCTTGCTTTCATCCGCTTAGTTTTTCCACGTTGAACTGTTTTCGGGTCACTTTTGCCCAACCTTAACCACTTGCACTTCCCGCTGGACTATTTTCATGCCATTTTTAACCGACGCTTGGCCGCATCCGCTTAGTTTTCCTTAGCTGAACTATTTTTGGGCCACTTTTGACCAACGTTAACCACTTGCGCTTGCTGCTGAACTATTTTCGGACCATTTTTCAGCGATACTTGGCAGTATCTTCTTAATTTTTAGCAATGCTTGGCTGAATCTGCTTAGTTTTCCCCAGCTGAACTGTTTTTGGGTCACTTTTGCGCAACATAACCGCTTGCGCTTGCCGCTAGACTGTTGTCGAGCCATTTTTCACCGACACTTGGCCGTATCCGCTAAGTTTTCCCCAACGCTTGGCCGTATTCGCTTAGTTTTCCCTAGTTGAATTATTTTCGGGTGATTTTTACCCAACGGTAGCTGCTTTCGTTTGTCGCTGGACTATTTTCGGGCCATTTTTCACTGACACTGGGCCGTATCCGCTTAGTTTTCCGCAACGCTTGGCCCTATCCACTTAGTTTTCCTTAGCTGAAATATTTTCGGGTCACTTTTGCCCAACGTTAGCCGCTTGCGGTTGCCCCTGGACTATTTTCGGGCCATTTTTCACCGACGCTTGGTCGTATCTACTTCATTTTCCCCAACGATTAGCCACATCCGCTTAGTTATCCTCAGCTGAATTATTTTTTTTGGTCACTTTTACCCAACATTAACCACTTGCGCTTGCCGCTGAACTATTTTTGAGTCATTCTTCATCGACTCTTGGCCGTATCAGCTTCGTTTTCCCCAACGCTTGGCTGCATCCGCTTAGTTTTCCCCAGCTGAACTGTTTTTGGGCCACTTCCACTTGCGCTTGCCGCTAAACTATTTTCGGACCATTTTTCAACGATACATGGCAGTATTTTCTTAGTTTTCAGCAACGCTTGGCTGAATCTGCTTAGTTTTCCCCAGGTGAACTGTTTTCGGGTCATTTTTACCCAACGTTAACCGCTGGACTGTTTTCGGGCCATTTTTCACCGACACTTGGCCGTATCAGCTCAGTTTTTTCCCCAACACTTGGCCGCATCCGCTTAGTTTTCCCTAGCTGAACTATTTCCGAGTCACTTTTGCCCAACGTTAGCCGTTGGACTGTTTTCAGCCATTTTTCACCGACACTTAGCAGCATCCGCTTAGTTTTCGGTAATGCTTTGCTACATCTGCTTGGTTTTTCCCAGCTGAACTATTTTCGGGTCACTTTTGCCTAACATTAACCACTTGCGCTTACCGCTGGATTATTTTGGGGCCATTTTTCACCGACGCTTGGCCATATCCGCTTAGTTTTCCCCAGCTGAACTATTTTTGTGTCAATTTTGCCCAACGTCAACCGCTTGCGCTTGCCACTGAACTATTTTTGAGCCATTTTTCACCTACGCTTGGTCGTATCCGCTTAGTTTTCGACAACGTTTTGCCGCATCCACTTAGTTTTCCCTACTGAACTATTTTTGAATCACTATTGCCCAATGTTAGCCGCTTCCGCTTACCGCTGCATTGTTTTCGGGCCATTTTTCACTGATGCTTGGTGGTATCCACTTAGTTTTCCCCAATGCTTAGCCCATCACCTTAGTTTTCCCCAGCTGAACTATTTTCGAGTCACTTTTGCCCAACGTTTGCCGCTTGCGCTTGCTGCTGGACTATTTCTGGTCCATTTTTCACCGACACTTGGCGTATCTGCTTCAT
Organism: Carex pumila; assembly: GCA_033356055.1. NCBI lineage: Eukaryota > Viridiplantae > Streptophyta > Magnoliopsida > Poales > Cyperaceae > Carex > Carex pumila. Next base: position 14,857 of record JARJHM010001378.1, on the reverse strand, counting down.
TTTCCCCAACGCTTAGTCGCAACTGCTTAATTTTCCTCAGCTGAATTGTTTCAGGTCATTTTTGCCCAACTTAAACGTCTTATGCTTGCCGCTGGACTGTTTTGGGTCCATTTTTCACCGACGCTTGGCCGTATCTGCTTAGTTTTTCGTAATGTTTGGCTGTATCCGCTTAGTTTTCCCCAGCTGAACTATTTTTGGGTCACTTTTGCCCAACGTTAACCGCTTGCGCTTGTCGCTAGATTGTTTTCGGGGCATCTTTCACCAACACTTGGCTGTATCCGCTTAGTTTTTCCCAATGCTTGGCCGCATCCGCTTAGTTTTCCCCAGCTGAACTATTTTGGGGTCACTTTCGCCCAACGTTAGCCGCTGGGCTTTTTTTGGGCCATTTGTCACCGACGGTTTGCCGTATCCGCTTAGTTTTCCGCAAAGCTTGGCCGCATCCGCTTAATTTTTCCCAGCTGAACTATTTTGGGTCACTTTTGCCCAACGTTAACCGCTTGCACTTACCGCTGAACTATTTTCGGGCCATTTTTCATCGACCCTTGGCCGTATATGCTTAGTTTTCCCTAACGCTTGGCTACATCTGCTTAGTTTTTCAAAGCTGAACTATTTTCAAGTCACTTTTGCCCAACGTTAACTGCTTGTGCTTGCCGTTGGACTTTTTTGGGTCCATTTTTCACTAACGCTTAGCCGTATCCCCCTAGTTTTCCGCAATGCTTGGCCACATCTACTTAGTTTTCCCCAGCTGAACTATTTTTTTTGTCACTCTTGCCCAATGTTAACAGCTTGCACTTGCCGCTAGACTGTTTTCGGGCAATTTTTCACCGACGCTTGGCAGTATCTGCTTAGTTTTCCCCAGCTGAACTGTATTCGGGTCACTTTTGCCTGATGTTCATCACTTGCGCTTGCCGCTGGGCTATTTTTGGGCCATTTTTCACCGACGCTTAGTCGTATACGCTTTGTTTTCTCCAACGATTGGCCGCATCCACCAAATTTTTTGCCAGCTGAACTGTTTTCGGGTCACTTTTGCCCAATGTTTGCAACTTGCGCTTGCTGCTAGACTGTTTCTGGTCCATTTTTCACCAATGCTTGGCCGTATCCACTTAGTTTTCAACAATGCTTAGCCCCATCTGCTTAGTTTTCTCCAGTTGAACGGTTTTCGTGTCACTTTTGCCCAACGTTAACCGCTGGATGTTTTCGGCCATTTTTCACCGATGCTTAGCCGTCTCCGCTTAGTTTTTCGCAACATTTGGCTGCATCCGCTTATTTTTCCCTAACTGAACTATTTTTGGGTCACTTTTACCCAATGTTCACCACTTGCGCTTGCCGCTGGACTGTTTTTGGGCCATTTTCTCACCGATGCTTGGCCGTATCTACTTAATTTTTCGCAACATTTGGCTACATCCGCTTAGTTTTCTGCAGTTGAACTATTTTCGGGTCACTTTTGCCAGCGATAGCTGCTCGACAGTTGTCGGGCCATTTTTCACCAACACTTAGCCGTATCCGCTTAGTTTTCCGCAATGCTTGGCCTCATCCGCCTAATTTTTCCTAGCTGAACTGTTTTTGGGTCACTTTTCCCCAACATTAGCGGCTTGCGCTTGCTGCTGGACTGTTTTCGGGCCATTTTTCACCGACGGTTGGTCGTATCCACTTAGTTTTCCACAGCTGAACTGTTTTTGGGTCAGTTTTGCCCAACGTTAGCCGCTGGACTGTTTTCGGCCATTTTTCAACGACGCTTGGCCGTATCAGATTAGTTTTCCGCAATGCTTGGCTGCATCCGCTTAGTTTTCCCCAGCTGAATTATTTTCGGGTCACTTTTGCCCAACGTTAACCGCTTGCGCTTACTGCTGTACTATTTTCGGGCTATTTTTTACCAACGCTTGACTGTATCTGCTCAGTTTTTCCCAGCTGAACTGTTTTAGGGTCAATTTTTCCCAACGTTAGCTGCTTGCGCTTGCTGCTGGACTAATTTTGAGCCATTTTTCGTCGACGCTTGGTCGTATAAGCTTAGTTTTCCACAGTGCTTTGTCGTATCCGCTTAGTTTTCCCCTGCTGAACTGTTTTTGGGTCACTTTTGCCCAACGTTAGCCGCTTGACGCTTGCACTTGCCGCTGGACTATTTTTGGGTCATTTTTCACCAATACTTGGCTGTATCTGCTTAGTTTTCCCCAACGCTTGGCCGCATCAGCTTACTGTTCCCCAGCTCAATTGTTTTTGGGTCAATTTTGCCCAACATTAGCCGCTTATGCTCACCGCTGGACTATTTTCGGGCCATTTTTAACCGACGCTTGGCCGTATGGGTTTAGTTTTCCACAACGCTTGGCCGGATTCGCTTAATTTTTCCTAGCTAAACTGTTTTTGGGTCACTTTTGCCCAACGTTTCCTGGTTCTGCTGGACGTTGTACTATTTTCGGGCCAGTTTTCATCGGCACTTTGCCGTATCGGCTTAGTTTTTCCCAATACTTGGCTGCATCCACTTAGTTTTCCACAACGTTTAGCTGCAACCGCTTAGTTTTCCCCTCTTGAACTATTTTCGAGTCACTTTTCCCCAATGTTTGCCGCTTTCGCTTGCCGCCGGACTGTTTCAGGGCCATTTTTCACCAGCACTTTGCCGTATCGGCTTAGTTTTTCCCAACGCTTGGCCGCATTCGCTTAGTTTTTCCCAGTTGAACTATTTTCGGTTCACTTTTAACGAACGTTAGCCGCTTGCGCTTACCGCTGGACTTTTTTCGAGCCATTTTCCACTGACGCTTGTCCGTTTCCGCTTAGTTTTCCTCGGCTAAAATGTTTTCGGATCACTTTTGCCCAACGTTAGCCGCTTGCGCTTGCCGCTGGTCTGTTTTTGGGCCATTTTTCACTGATGCTTGGCCGTATCTGCTTCATTTCCCCCAATGCTTGGCCGCATCCGCTTAGTTTTCCTCAGCTAAGCTGTTTCCGGGTCACTTTTGCCCAACATAAACCTCTTGCACTTGCCACTGGACTTTTTTGGGTCCATTTTTCACCGACGCTTGGCTGTATCCGCTTAGTTTTCCGCAACGCTTGGCCGCTTTCGCTTAGTTCTCCCCAACTGAACTGTTTTCGGGTCACTTTTGCCCAACAGTAGCCTTTTGCGCTTGCCGCTGGACATTTTTCTTGCCAATTGTTATCGAAGCTTAACTATATCCGCTTAGTTTTCCCCAACGCTTAGTCGTGTCCACTTAATTTTTCCGAGCTGAACTATTTTTGGGTCACTTTTTGCCCAACGTTTGCCATTTCAGCTTGCCACTGAACTATTTTTGGGCCTTTTTTCACCGACACTTTACCGTATCGGCTTAGTTTTCCCCAAGCTGAACTGTTTTCGGGTCACTTTTGCCTAACATTTCCGCTTGTGCTTGCCGTTGGCCTGTTTTTGGGCCATTTTCACCGACACTTGGGGTGACGCTTGGCTGTATCCGATTAGTTTTCTACAATGTTTTGCCGCATCTGCTTTGTTTTCCCCTGCTGAACTGTTTTCCAATCACTTTTTCCCAACATTAGCCGCTTGGGCTTGCCGTTAGACTGTTTCGGGCCATTTTTCACCGATGCTTGGCCGTATCTGCTTAGTTTTCCTGAAAACTTGGCTGTATCCGCTTAGTTTTCCTCGCCTAAAATGTTTTCGGATCACTTTTTCCCAACGTTAGCCACTTGCGCTTGCGGCTGGATTGTTTTGGGTCCATTTTGCATCGACACTTGGCCGTATCCGCTTAGCTTTTCCCAACGCTTGGCTGCTTCCGCTTAATTTTCCCCAGCTGAACTATTTTCGGGTTACTTTTATCCAACGTTAACTGCTTATGCTTGCTGCTGGACTATTCTCGTGTCATTTTTCACCGACGCTTGGCTGTACCTGCTTACTTTTTCGCAACGCTTGGCTACATCCGCTTAGTTTTCCCCAATTGAACTGTTTTTGGGTTAATTTTGCCGAACGTTAGTCAATTGCGCTTGTCACTGGACTATTTTCGAGCCATTTTTCACCGATGCTTGGCCGTATCCACTTAGTTATCCGCAAATCCTAGCCACATCCGCTTAGTTTTCCCCTCCTGAACTGTTTTCGGGTCACTTTTGCTCAACGTTTGCCGCTTGCGCGTGCCACTTCACCTTGCTGCTGGACTGTTTTTGGGCCATTTTTCATCGACGGTTGGCCGTATTTGCTTAGTTTTCAGTAATGCTTGGTTGTATCCGCTTGGTTTTCCCCACTTGAACTATTTTTGGTTCACTCTTGCCCAACGTTAGCCGCTTGCGCTTGCTGCTGGAATGTTTTCACGCCATTTTTCACCAATGCTTACCGTATCCACTTAGTTTTCCACAATGCTTAGCCGCATCCACTTAGTTTTCCCCAACTGAAATGTTTTCGGGTCACTTCTGCCCAACGTTTACTGCTTCTGCTTGCCGCTAAACTGTTTTCGGGCCATTTTTCACCGGCACTTTGCCGTATCGGCTTAGTTTTTCCCAACGCTTGACCGCATCCACTTAGTTTTCCCCAGTTGAACTCTTTTCAGTTCACTTTCACTGAACGTTAGTCGCTGGACTGTTTTCGGGCCATTTTCCACTAACGTTTGTCTGTATCTGCTTAGTTTTCCCCAACGCTTTGCCGCATCCACTTAGTTTTACTCAACTGAACTGTTTTCAGATCACTTTTGCCCAACTTTAGCCAATTGCGCTTGCCGCTAGACTATTTTCGGGCATTTTCCACCGACGCTTGGCCATATTCACTTAGTTTTCCCCAACGCTTGGCCGCATCCGCTTAGTTTTCCCCACCTGAACTGTTTTTGGGTCACTTTTTGCCCAACGTTTGCCGCTTCAGCTTACCGCTAAACTATTTTCGGGCTATTTCTCACCAACACTTTGCCATATCGCCTTAGTTTTCCTCAACACTTGCCCGCATCCGCATAGTTTTCCCCAGTGGAACTCTTTTTGGTTCACATTTTCCCAACGTTTGCCACTTGCGCTTGCCGCTGGACTATTTTTGGGCCATTTTTCAGCGACTTTTGTTGTATCCGCTTAGTTTTCCCCAGTTGAACTATTTTCGGGTTATTTTGGCCCAACATAAACTGTTTGCGCTTGCCACTGGACTGTTTTTGGTCTATTTTTCACCGACGCTTGGCCGTATCCGCATAGTTTTCCACAACGCTTGGCCACACCCTCTTAGTTTTCCCCTGCAGAACTATTTTTGGGTCACTTTTGTCCAACGTTAGCCGCTTGCACTTGCCGTTAGACTCTTTTCGGGCCATTTTTCAACGACGCTTGGCTGTATCCTCTTAGTTTTCCCCAAGGCATGGCCGCATCCGTTTAGTTTTACCCAGCTGAACTGTTTCGGGTCATTTTTGCCCAACGTTAGCCGCTTGTGCTTGCCGCTAAACTGTTTTCGGCTCATTTTTCACCGATGCTTACCCATATCCGTTTAGTTTTCCGCAATGCTTGGCCGGGTTCGCTTAGTTTTTCCCCAGCTGAACTGTTTTTGGGTCACTTTTGCCCAACGTTAACCGCTTGCGCTGGACTGTTTTCGGGCCATTTTGCACTAAGGCTTGGCCGTATCCACTTAGTTTTTCACAACGCTTGGCTGCATCCGCTTAGTTTTCCCCAGTTGAACTATTTTTGGGTCACTTTTGCCCAACGTTAACAGCTTGCGCTTGCTGTTGGACTGTTTTCGGGCCATTTTTCACTGGCGCTTGGCCGTATCCATTTAGTTTTCCGCAACGCTTGGCCGCATCCGCTTAGTTTTCCCCAGTTGAACTATTTTCGGGTCACTTTTGCCCAATGATAATAGCTTGCGCTTGCAACTGGACAGTTTTCGGTCCATTTTTCACAGACTCTTGGCCGTATCTGCTTAGTTTTTTTCAACGCTTAGCCGCATCTGCTTAGTTTTCCCCAGCTGAACTATTTTCAGATCAGTTTTGCCCAACATAAATCGTTTGCGCTTGCCGCTGGACTATTTTTGATCTATTTTTCACCGACGCTTGGCCGTATCCGCGTAGTTTTCTGCAACGCTTGGCCACATCTGGTTAGTTTTCCCCTGCTGAACTTTTTTCGGGTGACCTTTGCCCAATGTTAGTTTTCCGTAACGCTTGGCCACATCCGCTTAGTTTTCCCATCCTAAACTGTTTTCAGGTCACCTTGCCCAACGTTACCCACTTGCCGCTGGACTATTTTCGGGTCATTTTTCACCGACACTTGGCCGTATCTGCTTAGTTTTCCCCAAACCTTGGCCGCATCCACTTAGTTTTCCCCAGTTAAATAGTTTTCGGTTCACTTTTGCCCAACGTTTGCTGATTCTGCTTGCTGCTGGACTATTATTGGGCCATTTTTCACCGACACTTAGCCGTATCAGCTTAGTTTACCCAATGCTTAGCCGTATCCGCTTAATATTCCTAAGCCGAACTATTTTTGGGTCACTTTTGCCCAACGTTTGCGGCTGGCGCTTGCCGCTGGACTATTTTCGGGCCATTTTATACCGACGCTTGGCCGTATCCGCTTAGTTTTCCCTTGCTAAACTGTTTTCAGATGACTTTTGACCAACGTTAGCCGCTTGCGCTTCCCGCTGGACTATTTTTGGGCCATTTTAAACCGACGCTTGGCCGTATGCTCTTATTTTTCCCCAACGCTTGGCTGTATCCGCTTAGTTTTCCCCAGCTAAACTATTTATGGGTCAATTTTGCCCAACGTTAGCCGCTTGCGCTTGGCACTGGACTATTTTCGGGCCATTTTTAGCAGATGCTTGGCCGTATCTGCATAGTTTTTTCCAACGCTTGGCCGCATCCGCTTAGTTTTCCCCAGCTGAACTGTTTTCCGATAAATTTTGCCCAACGTAAATCATTTGTGCTTGTCGCTGGACTATTTTTAGTCCATTTTTCACCGACGATTGGCCGTATCCGCTTAGTTTTCTGCAACGCTTGGCCACATCCGGTTAGTTTTCCCCTGCTGAACTTTTTTCGGGTGACTTTTGCCCAATGTTAGCCGCTTGCGCTTGCCCCTTGCCCTTGCCACTGGACTTTTTTTGGGCCATTTTTCACCGATGCTTAGCCATATCCGCTTAGTTTTCCCCAACACTTGGCCGATCCACTTAGTTTTCCCCAGCTCCACTGTTTTTGGGTCACTTTTGCCCAACGTTAGCCGCTTGCGCTTGCCGCTGGACTATTTTTGGCCCAATTTTCACCGACGTTTAGCCGTATCCGCTTAGTTCTCCGCAACAATTGGCCGCATCCACTTAGTTTTCCTTAGCTGAACTGTTTTCGGGTCACTTTTGCCCAACGTTAGCCACGTGCGCTTGTCACTGGACTGTTTTCAAGCCATTTTTTATCGACGCTTAGCCGTATCAACTTAGTTTTCCGCAAACCTTGGCCGCATCCGCTTAGTTTTCCCCAGTTGAACTGTTTTCTGTTCACTTTTGCCCAACGTTTGCTACTTCTGCTTACCGCTGGACTGTTTTCGGGCCATTTTTCACCGATGCTTAGTCGTATCCGCTTAGTTTTCCCCAATGCTTAGCCGTACCCGCTTAATTTTCCTGAGCTGAACTATTTTCGGGTGACTTTTGCCTAACGTTTGTCGCTTCTGCTTGCCACAGGACGGCTTTCAGGCCATTTTTCACCAACGCTTGGCCGTATCCGCTCAGTTTTCCCCAACACTTAGCGGCATCCCCTTAGTTTTCCCCAACTGAACTATTTTTGGGTTACTTTTCCCCAATGTTAGCCGTTTGCGCTAGCCGCTGGATTATTTTCGAGCCATTTTTCATCGACCCTTAGCCATATCCGCTTAGTTTTCCCCAACGCTTAGCCGTATCCGCTTAATTTTTCTAAGCTGAACTATTTTCGGGTCACTTTTGCCTAACGTTTACTGCTTGCTGCTAGACTATTTTCTGGCCATTTTTCACTGACACTTGGCCGTATCCGCTTAGTTTTCCCCAATGCTTGGCTGCATTCGCTTAATTTTTTCGAGCTAAACTGTATTCGGTTCACTTTTGCCCAACATTTGCCACTGGATTGTTTTTGGGCCATTTTTTACCGACACTTTGTCGTATCGGCTTAGTTTTCCACAATGCTTGGTCCCATCCACTTAGTTTACCCCAATTGAACGGTTTTTGGGTCACTTTTCCGAACGATAGCTGCTTGGCTGGCCATTGGACTGATTTCGTGACATTTTTCACCGACGCTTGGTTGTGTCAGCTTAGTTTTCCCCAACGCTTGGCAGCATCCGCTTAATTTTGCCCAGTTGAACTATTTTTTGGTCACTTTTGTCTAACATTAATTGCTTGCGCTTGCCGTTGGATAGTTTTCGGGTCATTTTTCAATGACGCTTGGCCATATCGGCTTAGTTTCCCCAACGTTTAGCCGCATCCGCTTAATTTTTCTAAGCTGAACTATTTTCAGGTCAATTTTTCCAAACGTTAGCCGGTTGCGCTTCCTGCTGGAATGTTTTTGGGCCATTTTTCACCGACGCTTAGCTGTATCCTCTTAGTTTTCCCCAACGCTTGGCCGTATTTGCTTACTTTTTTCGAGCTGAACTGTATTCGGGTCACTTATGCCCCACGTAAAAAGCTTCTGCTTGCCGCTGGACTGATTTCGTGCCATTTTTCACTGACCCTTTTCCGTACCGGCTTAGTTTTCGCCAATGCTTGGCTACATCCGCTTATTTCTCCCCAATTGAACTGTTTTTGGATCACTTTTGCCCAATGTTAGCCGCTTGCGCATGCCGCTGGACTATTTTTGGATCATTTTTCACCGATGCTTAGCGGTATCAGCTTAGTTTTCCCCCACTCTTGGCCGTATCCGCTTAGTTTTCCCCAGCTGAACTGTTTTCAGGTGACTTTTGCCCAACGTAAACCGCTTGCGCATGTCGCTAAACTGTTTTCGGGCCATTTTTCACTGACAATTTGCCGTATGCACTGAGTTTTCCCGAAGGCTTGGCCGCATCCGCTTAGTTTTCTGCTGCTGAACTGTTTTTGAGTCACTTTTGCTCAACGTTTGTCGCTTGCGCTTACCGCTGGACTGTTTTTGGGCCATTTATTCCTGATGCTTGGTCGTATCTGATAGGCCTAAATTATATACATATTCGATTTGATTTTTATTACGAAATAACACCAAATATCTTGTATTTTGAATATAAAGTAAATAGATTACACCTAGGATCAAGTTACTGCGTTTGCTTGGTTTTAACTTACAGGAAATGAAGAAAAATGAAGAAAAACCGAAGAAAACTGCCCACTGCGAACACACGGTTTGGAATATGGCCAAAATAAGTACTTAGATGGATTTCTGGACGCGCGCCAATTTTAAAAAGGTATAATAAGCTATACACCAAAATCCGTGCGGATGCACGGATCTCGATGCAGCCGCACTCTGGTCGCACAGGAAAAGTCCGAGCCTAGTGCGGATCTCGATGCATCCGCAGTGCGGAGCCAATGCGGATCAAACAACCCGCACTGCGGATTGGGTAAGCCGCACTGGACCCGCAGAAAGCCAAAAATTGCACGATTTTGACAGTTTTTCTATTTTTGGCACCTCAAGGACGTGTATTGCAGTTAAATGTGGACAGGGAATCCTGGGAAACAATCCAAATATAGCGCCAACTAACTCCACTTTCTAGGCTCTGAATTGGACATGATCCTTAGCTATAAAAGAGGGGGTTCACTCTCCATCCATCATCCCTCATTCTTTCATTCTCTCTCTACACACACACACAATTCTTAGCGATAAATTCTGGAGAAAATGAAAGCTTTCAAGCAAGGAGAAGAAGGGTTTCCTGAGCAAGAAGTCGGCAATATAGAGGTTTTTGATTTGTCAAAGGGTGTAATTACTTCCTTTATTTCATTTCTTCTTACTTTGCCAATTTTTGTAATGGATCTCTCCATGAGGGAGTAGTTCTCTCTCTAGGGGTTTAGGTCAATGCATGAACTTGTTTAATTCTATTTTATTCAGTTATTTGTTTTTATTATGATTGTTTTATGGGATTTGATGTTAATTTCTGTGATTTAATCATTTGTGTTAATTACATAAGTAGTACTTGAATTGTAGTATCCCATTTTGGATTCGAAAGAACCAAAATTGATTGTGATCAATAGGATAGTACCAAATTATGAATGCAAATACCCTAGGTTTAGGTTAAGATTGTAACCAATTTAATCTAAGCCGGAACTATAGAAATTAAGGTTAGGAACTTGGTGAGGAACCTAATGAGAAGCCAAACCCTAATTAGGACATCTCACTTTGAATCGGGTATTGGTATGATGGACTTAATTGTGAAGTACCAATATTTGAGGAGAAGAGAGATTACAAGCGCTCAATGGGTCCAGGTAGCTAGGGTGAGGAACCTAATCGAGAAGTCCGAATTACCTAAGCACATTGTTAATTTATGAAAGTAACCCTTAATAACATGTTAGGTTAGAAACCTCGTCAAATCATACATGAATTCAAACAAATACCGAATTAATAGAGTTAGCAAGGGATTGTAGACCAAATACCCCTAGATCTTCTCATCATAAAAGCAAACCAATTCCTTTCTTTTACTTTCATTTACCTTTATTGTTTTAAACTCTCTATTCGGGTATTGAACCCAAATCTAGGAATTGTTATAACAAACCCCCCAATTTACTTTTATTGCACTTTACTTTATTTTATTTTCTGAAATTTATTACTAAAGTTTGAACTAAGTTTTTGTCGTACTCCTTGTAGATCGATACCTAAAATACTACTTTGATAAGAATTGTGCACTTGCAATTCAATTCAAACGTGTGTTAAAGGTTTAAAAGTACATCATTGTACTGAAACTTTGCACCATACCCTTTGGACGCATTAGAAAACTAAGCCGATACGGCCAAGCGTCGGTGAAAATGGACCCCGAAAAGTCCAGCGGCAAGCGCAAGAGATTTACGTTGGGCAAAAGTGACCCGAAAACAGTTCAGCTGAGGAAAACTAAGCAGATGCGGCCAAGCGTTGGGGAAAATAAAGCAGATACGGGCAAGCGTCGGTGAAAAATGGCCCGAAAACAATCCAGCGGCAAGCGCAAGCGGTTAACGTTGGGCAGAAGTGACACGAAAATAGTTCAGCTGGGCAAAACTAAGCTGATGCATCCAAGCGTTGGAAAAAACTAAGCGGATACGACCAAGCGTCGGTGAAAAATGGCCAAAAAACAGTCCAGCGGCAAGCGCAAGCGGTTTACGTTTGGCAAAATTGACCTAAAAACAATTCATAACTTTTGACTCGTAACTCCGATTAAGGCTTATGACCACTTTTTGGAAAGCTAGCGAGAAGATCTACAACATGAGAAACTAAAAACTAAATTTTTTCTCAATGCGGATCAGCCCACCCGCAGTGCGGCCCGGAGAACCCGCACTGGACCCGCAGAAAGCCAAAATTGCACGTTTTTGACAGTTTTTCTATTTTTGGTGCATCATGGACACGTTTTGACAGCCACATGTGGACAAGACAATCCTGAAAAATAATCCAAATATAACACCCACTAACTCCACTTCTAGGCTCTTAATTGAACATGATCCTTGGCTATAAAAGAGGGCATCTCTTCTCATCCCATCCATCATCTCTTCCCATCTCATCTCTCTATCTCTTCCCATTCATTCTTTCATTCTCTCTACACACATAGCAATAAATTCTGAAGTAAGGAAAGCTTTCAAGCAAGGAGAAGAAGGGTTTCCTGAGCAAAAAGTCGGCAAGATTGAGGGCTTGGATCAAATAAAGGGTGTAATCATTTCTTCTTACTTTTGCCAACTTTTGTAATGGATCTCTCCATGAGGGAGTAGATCTCTCTCTAGGGGTTTAGGTCAATGCATGAACTTGTTTAATTCTATTTTATTCGGTTATTTGTTTTTATTATGATTGTTTTATGGGATTTGATGTTAATTTCTGTGATTTAATCATTTGTGTTAATTACATAATTAGTACTTGAATTGTAGTATCCCGTTTTGGATTCGAAAGAACCAAAATTGACTGTGATCAATAGGATAGTACCAAATTATGAATGCAAATATCCTAGGTTTAGATTAAGATTGTAACCAATTTAATGTAAGCCGGAACTACAGAAATTAAGGTTAGGAACTTGGTGAAGAACCTAACCGTGAAGTCAAACCCTAATTAGGACATCTCAATTCGAATCGGGTATTAGTATGATGAACTTAATCGTGAAGTATCAATATTTGAGGAGAGGAGAGACTAACAAGAGCTTATAGGTCTAGGTAGCTAGGGTGGGGGACTTCATTGAGAAGTTCGAGTTACCTAGGCACGTTATTAATTTACAAAAGTAACCCTTAATAACATATTAGGTTAGAAACCTCGTCAAATCATACATGAATTCAAACAAATACCGAGTAAATAGAGTTAGCAAGGGATTGTAGACCAAAGACCCCTAGATCTCTAAATCTTGAAAGCAAATCAATTCCTTTCTTTTACTTTTATTTACAATTATTGTTTCAAACTCCTTTCTTTTGGGTATTGAACCCAACCTTAAGAATTGTTAGAACAACCCCCCAATTTACTTTTATTGCACTTTACTTTATTTTATTTTCTGAAATTTACTACTAAAGTTTAAACATAGTAATTAAACATTCTCCCTGTGGATCGATACCTCAAATACTACTTTGATAGAATTGTGCACTTGCAATTTAACTCAAACGCGTGTTAAAGGTTTAAAAGGTATATCTTATTGTACTGAAACTTTGTGCATACGCTTTTGCGCGCATCAGTATCCGCTTAGTTTTAAGCAATGCTTGGCCACATTCATTTAATTTTTCCGAGCTGAACTATTTTCGGGTCAGTTTTGTCCAACGTTTCTCACTGAACTTTTTTCGGGCCATTTTTCACCGACACTTTCTGTATCGGATTAGTTTTCCCTAATGCTCGGGCGGATCCGCTTAATTTTTCTGAACTGAACTGTTTTCGGGTCACTTTTGCCCAACGTTTATCGCTTTCGCTTGCCGTTGGATTGTTTTCGGGACATTTTTCACCGACACTTTGCCGTATCGTCTTAGTTTTCCCTAATGTTTGGCACCATACGCTTATTTTTCCCCAATTGAACTGTTTTCGGGTCACTTTTACCCAACGTTAGCCCCTTGTGCTTGCCACTATAATGTTTTCGGGCCATTTTTGGACCGACGCTTGGCCATATCCGCTTAGTTTTCCCCAATGCTTGGCCGCATCCGCTTAGTTATCCCCAGCTAAACTATTTTTAGGTCACTTTTGTCCAATATTAACCGCTTGCGTTTGCCGCTGGACTATTTTCGGGCCTTTTTTCAATGACGCTTAGTCGTATCCACTTAGTTTTCCCCCACGCTTGGCTGCATCCGCTTAGTTTTCCTGAGCTAAATTGTTTTTGGGTCAATTTTGCCAAACGTAAACCGCTTGCACTTGCCGCTGGACTGTTTTTTGGCCATTTTTCATCGACGCTTAGCCGTATCCGCTTAGTTCTTTCCAACCCTTGGCTGCATGACCTTAGTTTTGCCCAGCTGAACTATTTTTGGGTCCCTTCTACCCATCGTTAACCGCTTGCGCTTGCCGCTAGATTGTTTTCGGGCCATTTTACAATGACGCTTGGCCATATCTACTTCATTTTTCCCCAACGCTTGGCCCCATCTGCTTAGTCTTCCTCAGCTGAATTGTTTTTGTGTTACTTTTGCCCAACGTAAATCTCTTGCACTTGCCGCTGGACTGTTTGGGGTCCATTTTTCATCGACGCTTGACCGTATCGGCTTAGTTTTCCCCAACACTTAGCTGCATCCGCTTAATTTTTCCGAGCTGAACAATTTTCGGGTCACTTTTGCCCAATGTTTGCCACTTGCGCTTGCCGCTGGACTGTTTTTGGGCCATTTTTCACCGACGCTTGGCCGTATCTGCTTCATTTTCCCCAACGCTTGGCCGCATTTGCTTAGTTTTCCCCAGTTGAACAATTTTCGGTTCACTTTTGCCCAACGTTTGCAGCTGCTCCATGCCGCTGGACTATTTTCGGGCCATTTTTCATAGATGCTTAGCCATATCCGCTTAGTTTTCCCCAACGCTTAGCTGTATCCGCTTAATTATCCTGAGTTGAACTGTTTTCGAGTCACTTTTGCCCAACATTTGCCGCTGGACTTTTTTCGGGCCATTTTTCACCGACGTTTGGCTGTATTCGCTTCATTTTCCTCAATGCTTGGCTGCATCCGCTTAATTTTTCCCAGCTAAACTGTTTTCGGGTCACTTTTGCCCAACGTTTGTCGCTAAACTGTTTTCGGGCCATTTTTTACCGACGCTTGGCTAGATCCGCTTAGTTTTCCCCAACGCTTAGCCGTATGCGCTTAATTTTTCTGAGTTGAACTATTTTCGGTCACTTTTTGCCCACATTTGCCGCTTCAGCTTGCCGCTGAACTGTTTTCAGACCATTTTTCACTGACACTTTGCCGCATCAGCTTAGTTTTCCACAAGGCTTGGCCGCATCCGCTTAGTTTTACCCAGTTGAACTATTTTCGGTTCACTTTTGCCCAACGTTTGCCGCTGCTGCTTGCCGCTGGACTGTTTTGGGGCCATGTTTCACCGATGCTTAGCCATATCCACTTAGTTTTCCCAAACGCTTAGCTGTATCTGCTTAATTATCCCAAGGTGAACTATTTTCGAGTCACTTTTGCCCAACGTTTGCCACTTGTGCTTAACGCTAGACTGTTTTTGTGGCAATTTTTTACCGATGCTTGGCTGAATCCGCTTAGTTTTTCCCCAACGCTTAGCCGTATCCGCTTAATTTTTCCAAGCTGAACTATTTTCGGGTCATTTTTCTCCGACACTTTGTCGTATCGGCTTAGTTTTCACCAAAGCTTGGCCGTATCCGCTTAGTTCTCCCCAGTTGAACTATTTTCAGTTCACTTTTTCCCAAC
>JARJHM010001377.1:0-32825 GCA_033356055.1 Carex pumila | reverse complement strand
AAAACGTTATGTAACGTTTTCTAAGCTGTCAGAGAATTAAAACCCTAAATCGTATTTGAATAAAACGTTGGTAACGTTTGATAAAACGTTGGTAACGTTTTATGTCAAACAGCTCATTTTTGAGCTGCCACTATAAATAGACTGAAGGGATCACTTTCAAATCTATCTCAGCCGACCCTAATCATTTCTAAAGCGATTTTCTGAGAGCTTAGCCTACTCCATTGTTGTGAGAGCTTAAAACTTCAAAATCCCTCAAGCAACCTCAAACCTACTTCACTAATCTTGATCTAGATTAGGTTAGAGTAATCTATTGAGTGTTTCTCTTGTTCTTGAGTAGCTTGTGTGACTTCCCTTGTTTGTAAAGGCTTGCCGGCTCAAACCTCGAGTTGCTCGTGTGACTTCCCTTGGTTGTAAGGGCTCGCCGGCACTCATCTCTCGTTGGTCGTGACTTCCCATTTTGTAAGGGCTCACGGTTCACAATTGTAATCATTTCATATTGGGTAATAGAAAGGCGCACCTAGAAAGAGGTTGCGACGCCCCGGAGACGTAGGCCATTGTTTTGCCGAACTCCGTTATCATCCCGCGTGTCAATTTCTCTAAACTCATCTATTTACTTTCAATTGCAATTTATTTTCAGTTTTTGTTCAATTAGAGGTGCCCCTAAGTGCAACAATGTACATAGGAGAAATTCTGAGATGTTTTCCAACATCTTAGAAATAAAAGTGTTATATACAAAAAAATTGACCAGACAGTGTGGAAACTCAAGACTCAGGCTCAAGCAAGGACGGACGCAAAATTTCTGTCAGAAGGAAGAACAAAAATTAGATTCAAATAACTTATTAGATTTAAACATATTAACTAATCGGTACAATATAAAAAATAATAAATATATTAATTTAGCTACATAGATTTTGACAATGGAATTAATCAATATATTAATTTAGCTACCTAGATTTTGACAATGTAAATTCCAGAATTAATGTATTAAGTTGGATTGCAATAATATTTAAAATCTAAAGAGAGGCAGTTGCCTTTCTCTGGACCAACGTAGGTCCGCCCCTGAGCTCAAGGCAGCAATTAGGGGTGTCAACAGGTACGATACGGGTCGGGTGGAGACATTTTCATACCCGTACCCGTTATGATAACGAAAAAAAATCTTTACCCTTACCCGTATTTTTGAATACGGTACGGGTCGGGTAAACGGATAAAAAAGCGTCATTAACATTTCAATTTGTGTTTTTGATAAAATAATTTTTAAAATAAGAAATAATAATAATGAATACAACTAATTTGTATTATGAAAATTTAATAAAATGCAAAAATTTTATTGTACCATGTATCATCATCATACAAATATATATTTATATATGTAATTTTATTTTTTTAAAATTATCTTATACTAAAACGGGTAAGATAACGAAAAAAAATCATTACCCTTACCCATATCCGATTAGCTAACGGAATAAAAATCTTACTCTTACCCGTGTTTTCGGATACGATACGAGTCGGATAAAAGAATAAAAGAGTGCCATTGACACTCCTAGCAGCAATGTTAAATTGCTTTTACATATTATTTGTGTCTACGTCCCACATTAGAGATTAAAATTGTATATTTTATTCTATGTTAAATTTCACGGTTTGAGCGTCATATGATGTAGATGTTTGCGACAATAGCGAAGATAAATTTCTCAATGATTATACAATCTGGCACTCTTTATTATTTATATAAAAGATCTATGAAAAGTCATAAGTTAAGTATTGATGTTTGTTGACACGACTACCTTTCTATTAACATAAATAAACTTGTCCCAAGAGCATCATATCAACGCTTGTACCCTCCCTTATTTATGGAATCGAATCGTCTGCTCTTTGGAGTGCAGGAAATTCTTATTCCAGAGTTATTGCGGATGGATCTCCATTATTGTTAAAAAAGCTAGTTACTGTTGCTTTTTAAAATAAGAGCCCACCCCGTAGTGACTCTGGGGGTAGGAATTTCCTGCTCCCAGAGGGACAGACAATTTCCTGCCCCCAGAGAGGCAGACGGTTTGTTTCCCTTATTTATCTATGGTTTATCCTCTGGTCGTTAGACATGAGAAAAATCTACCAAAGCAGACATGTTCTTCCACGCAAATACCAATATTAGAAATTCATGACGCCCACAATATTAGAAATTCATGACTGGCTCCATAGGCGAAGACAGCTAGGAATAGGGGTGTTCATCGGTTCGATTGGAACCAAACTAGACAAATTAAAGTTATAATTTTGTTTCAAAAATACAACTGAACCAAATTAATTTAGCACTGCAAACGAATTGAACTGAATCGAACCAAAGTTTTTATTTCGATTTGTTTGATTCAAACCGAAATATATTAATTTTATTATTTAAAACAATTGATTTATAATAAAACGAAGTATATTAAGAAATAAACCGGAATATTAAGAAATAAACTGAGATATTAAGAAATAAACTGAAGTATTTAAAGCAATTGATTAAGAAATAAACTGGGGTAGTCCGGACCAAATTCATATAATATATAAAAGTTTGGCCGGTTTGGTTATTTTAATTTTGAAAATTTTCAAACCGAACCAAACCGAACCAAACCGAACCAAAGTTATAATTCGGTTTTAAAAAACAAACCGAACCGAACTATTAAACCAAAAAACTAAACCATTTGATCCAAACTAATTCGGTTTGGTTCAAAACTGACTAAATCGGACACAGTGAACACCCCTAAAAGTAGCATTATACAGGGGTAGGCAAGAATTATTTTTTTTGGACCCGGTTATAATTTGAACTTGCATACTCCTGAAAAAGGGACTTGCCTATCCCTGACGATTGCTTGAGTCGAAACATAATCGATCGGAGACGAGCCAATTTTTTTCGAGCTTTCCCCGTTGAACAAATTTTCTACAGAAAATTGCTAAAATTGAAGCTGAATCGAAATAATCAACCAAATTTTCACTTAGTCTCTTGTTTATCAAGTAAAATTACATTGTTTTGATAGTTTAATCGAACCAATTTTGCATTTTGCATGGTTAATCGAAGAGATTTGGGACACAAAATAGATGCCACAAGCTGCTCAGAAAGAAAAGAAGGAGAAGAAACTTAAAACATTATAAAATTTTGAATAGACATGATATAGGAGTGGTTTATTGTTTTGCTTTGAGAATATAACTTGACTTTTGTTTGGCTAAGAACATTTTTCAGATTAATTTTTAATTAGCAAAAGTATATCAATCGATTTTATAATTATAAGAATAAAATAATTTAATATCTCTGAAATATTTTATATTATGTTCTTATCACCATTTACATCTATTTCAATAATTCTAAGATTTAATTTATGCACTATACTTTGTTTTTTTTTATTACATTATAAATAAAAATAATTTATTTTCACATTAATATTGTTTTAATATAATTTTTTATCAATTTTTTTCTTACTCTGTATACAAGATAAAATTTATCAAAAAAATCCGAGTTTCCGATTCGATTCATCCAATTTCGACCAACTTATCCAATCTGATTCTACGATCAAATGACCGATTCCAGTATTTAGAACTATGATTTATATTGTATGGACTTCTTGTTTCTTTGCTGACGTTGTTATTTTATGTTATGTTGAATTTTTTTTTTTTGTAACTATATATATGTTTGTTTATTTCTAACAAAAAAATTTTCTGGCTTCAACGTGCATAGAGCTACAAAAATTTCAGCAAAGGATAGGGATAGAAAACATGCCGGGTAGGAGGAATGAATTCGTATCCTCTGCATTAACTCAAAAGGACATCTTTTGAGTTAATGAATCTCAACCGTTCAACCGTTCAATAAGTTTTAAGATACTTGTAGATTAGATTCATACTAATATTGAAAGACTTCCTATATTATGGACAAAATATAATTTAGCTCTATTTGAAATTAAACAGTAGATTTATTAACTTAAAAGATTTCCTTTCGATTTAATACAGAGAAAACGTGTCAAGAGAAATGGGCCATAAGGGTCTTTGTATAGTTAGAATTGTAAATATAACCTTTTCTTATAATACATTTGTTAATTTGACACTTGTCAACTAACTATAAAAAAATGTGCTCTATCATATTAATAATTTTTAAAATTAGTTCTGAACCAACATCATGTCATTTTCATTCTTGCAATTAATTTTGATTTTTCTTAATTAATTTGATTTTGCAATTTTAAATTTATAATTCTTATGATGTCAAATTACAATTAATTGCAAGTTAATGTGTCATATTTATACATATTGTTAACGTTTTTTATACGAATTCGTAACCACTTAATTTCTTTTTAATTGAATTAAAATTTTATAACCATTTATGATTGCTATGAGAATTGAGATGCTAAAAAAAAATACCTAAGTTAGCAGTAAGCATTTATAATAGAGAAATGTTCCTGTACCCCGAGCCACCAAAACTGAGCCCGTCTCAGAATTGGTTTAACTGGGTTTAACCGTTCGCTAATAACGGTAATTTATTAATTTTTCATTAATTAACGAATTGCTGTTTTAACGCATTGCAGTTTTACATTGATTGTTTTAAACGTTAGCTTTGCATGCTTTTGTCTTGCGCTTTAATTTCGTGGACAGTCTGTTAGAAACAGCTGTAATCACCAATTCCCGAATTAGTCCCCCAGATTGTTAACGGTCCTCTAATCATTAATTAACTACTTACTTGAATGTACTTTAAAGTACAATTTAAACCCAGTTAGCTCGGGGACGCGATGAAGGATTGGTTCTAATTTTAATTATGCAAATTAACATCTTTTTATATTTAATAACTAAAAATACAGTCTCCATTTTGAACAAGTAATCCATTAAATGAAGATTTTTCAATGTTTGTAAACACAGGTTTATATGCTTTAAAATATATTTAAGAATAAGTTTTAAAATATGTTTGTAAACACAGGTTTATATATTTGTAATACAAATTTTTTTAATTTTTGTAAACACGGGTTTATATGCTTTAAAATGTGTTTACAAACACAGGTTTATATGCTTTACACACAGGTTTATATGCTTTAAAATGTTGTTTTCTTGCCAGTATATATTGGTTTACTTGCACAGGTTTATATGCTTTACACACAGGTTTATATGCTTTAAAATGTTGTTTTCTTGCCAGTATATATTGGTTTACTTGCACAGGTTTATATGCTTTACACACAGGTTTATATGCTTTAAAATGTTGTTTTCTTGCCAGTATATATTGGTTTACTTGTACAGGTTTATATGCTTTACACACAGGTTTATATTGTTTTGTAAACAATTGTTGTTTCGAAGTAGTAGTTTCATTGTTATTTAATAGAGTTTTACATGCTTAGAAATTGGCATTGTTGGGACAAGTTCTAATTTTATGATTGTTTTGAAGTAGTAATTTCATTGTTATTTAACAGAGGTTTGCATACTTAGAAATTGTAATTGTTGGGATTTTGACTAACATAAAATAATTGATGAGACTGCTAACAATTGTTGTTTCGAACCAGTAGTTTCATTGTTATTTAATAGAGTTTTGCTTGCTTAGAACTAGTAGTTTTGACTAACATAAAATTCAGAGCTGTAAACATTTTGGTGGGGGACGCGCTCTGGTATTAGTACAAATTTAGAGCTTTAAATTTTATGGTCAGGGACGCGCTGGGGTATTGGTTCAAATTTAGAAATGTAAATTTGTGCTCGGGGACGCGTTGGGGGATTCATTTTTTTTTAAATTAAAATTTAACTTATTTACAATGAAAGTTAAACACTAGAACGTAGTGGATTAAACGCTTTCTTTTATATGTTTAAATTATACGATTGTTTCGCTGCATTTGGCGCTGTTTTTGTTAACTTTTTGAACAAAGTATTTTTCGCTTCATGCAGCGAAATGTTGTACAATAAAAAAAAGATTCATACTGTTATTGCGTTGTATGAAGTAAAACATGCTCGTTTTGTCACTGACATTCTAGAAAACTGGAGGACGCACGCAGGTATTTTGTTTGAGTACAATTATGAGCTTTCTTTATAATAACCATTTATAATTCTGGCCGCGATTCAGGCATGCATCATACCATATTAAAATGGACAAACTCAGATCTCATTCTACCCAATCAGATATTGCACTGGATTTGAATTATGGCCGTGACTATCAATCACAGCCAGATTTTTTTATTTTTTAATAAATGTGGTGATTAATATCACTAATTTGACCGTAATAGTTATGTTTTTCTATATCTCCAAAAAAACTCAGATTTGTTCTTCTTGAGTATTTATTTAATTAATTTTCTATTAATAAAAATTTCGATCCACAGCTCGGCCACGTGTCAAATATTATGTTGATCGGATGTGCTCAGTCCCAACGCCATGGCCTGTGTCCTTTCGTCTCATTCATTTGTTTCCCATTTCTCCTCTCTCCGTCTCCGCCATCGTCGCGCACTCCCTCTCTCTTTTTCTTTTTCTTTTTCTTTTGTCCGCCTTTTCACTGGACCCATGTAAGTCTTCTTTATCTTTTTCTCACTCGCGCACCTACTCCTCTTATTTAGTGAACAGGTTGTGTATATTCCCTTTTTCCATGATAAATAATCCACTTGGAGCCCTCTTATTCTAGAAAAAAAAAAAAAAATCTAGAATTTTGATTGGTCCGCTTTCGTCAGTAGTATAGCCATAAATAGACTGCAGCCCTTAGTTGATTCAATAGTCTCTGTGCTTGAGACGAACAGCAAAACCTGGAATAAAATTAAGTGTGCATTTTCTCTTT
Organism: Carex pumila; assembly: GCA_033356055.1. Lineage (NCBI taxonomy): Eukaryota > Viridiplantae > Streptophyta > Magnoliopsida > Poales > Cyperaceae > Carex > Carex pumila. The sequence continues at coordinate 26,080 of JARJHM010001377.1, read as the reverse complement.
TATAATTGTCAGCCGTGGTAGCCTGATTTCATATTCTACATCGACCATGGAAGCATCTGACGCCTTGTCTGAGAAGGATATGCCTCTTGGATTGGATGCTGATACAGTTGAAGAGTACTCATCTCAATCTAAATTGCTTCTAGAGTTCACTAAAATGCCTACTGTCAACAAAGCCTGGGTTTTCAAATCTGACAACGGTACTGAATTATTAACCATGAGAATTCTTCTGGTGAATGTTTTAGTACTGCCCTTTTAATTTGGAGGATAATATTAACCCTTAAAACTTCATTGGAAATCTTTTTGTACCACCCTTTTTTGTTTTGGAATAAGGGAACTTTAAGAGCACTTTTGGAAATGTTACTAATATAGGACATTTGCACTATTCATGATTTTAACATGTTAGTAATTGGGCCTGAAACCAGTATTAGATTTGATGAGCAGGTGAGACAAATTGGTGTTGTGCAGCAGTCAATCACCTTAGCTATGTTTTCAAACAATAACAAAAGAAACTGGAATAACACTATTAGTTGTGTCCTAATTGAACTTTCTAGCTTAAAAAATCATACACGAAGAAAATCACCTACTGCCTAAGCAACAGAAATATGACAGTGACCAAAATCAGTTTGTAGCCAAACATCCAGACTACTGGTACAAAATCAAAATTATTTTCCTAATCTTTAATTCAATTTATAAATCAATAATGCTAAAATTTACACTAATTTCAGGAAATGCCTCTAAGGCAATGTTTCTGGTTAACCAGACAAATCTGTTGTCAAACAAATGTCGCAAATCCATCCTTTCTACACATATATCAAATTCCAAGGACCAAACTGTCAAGTTCCAGTGGTCTCCGTTTCCAATTGAAATCACAGGGGTCTCAACTGTTGTACCATCTCCCTCTGGCCTGAAGCTACTGGTGGTGCGAAATGGAGAGAGTGAGTCCCCGACAAAAATTGAGATTTGGAATCAGTGTCAAGTGGAGAGGGAGTTCAATGTCCCACAATCCATTCATGGATCAATTTACATAGATGCATGGTAAGTTATTTTTCTACATGTTGGTCAGGCTGCGACTAACACTTTTGTGTTTGTACTTACTTTTACTGAAGTCACTTTCTCATTTTTCTTTCTCTGTTCCTTATTTTGTTTGATTTACGTAGCTCTACTGTTTATATATTTTTTTTCCATTGACTATATTATTTTTTTAACTTTTTTTTTTTTAATTTGCATGATGGAATTACAATTGTGGGTTACTGGGACACTATATACCTGAAATAATAATAGCTTTGAAAAAGACATAATTACAAATTGAGATTTTGCGAGTATGATTAAAGTAAATCAAATTTGCCCCTAAAGTTAATTGGGCTCTACTAGTTTAACCTGGAATATATTCATCTTTATATAGGTTTGAAGGAATTTCTTGGAACAAAGAAGAGAACTTGATAGCATATGTAGCTGAAGAGCCACCTCTGCCAAAACCATCATTTACTGACACTGGATTCAGTAAAAGGGGATTGGGTGAAAAGGACAGTAACAGCTGGAAAGGTCAAGGGGATTGGGAGGAAGAATGGGGTGAGACATACTTCAAAAAGAGACAGCCTACTCTTTTTGTTCTTGATATTTCAAGGTATTTGCATTTCAACAAAACTAATTTATTGTTCTTCCTAGGGGTGTTCAAACAGTCGGTTAGGTTGAAACCGAAGTAAAATAGTCAAAACCAAACTTTTTTTTCGGTTTTCAAAAATAGAATGGAACCGAACCAAACAAATTGAAGTAAAGTATTGATGAAATGTATACATTTTCTAAAATAAACCAATTAGTACCATTATAGACGAAATGCATTCATTTTCATTGTTCAAGTCCATAAAAAATATGTACAAGTTCTAAAATATTCAAACCAAAATGAAAGAAAGGAAGCGATGATTGAACCAAACAAAAATATAAACCATACTTGAACCATTATAATTCGGTTGGTTTGGTTTAGTCGGTTTTGAAAAGTCTAAACCAAACCGATATGTTTAAACCCAAATAATTCAAAAATTCAACCGAACTGATCCATTTGAACCAAAAATTTTTGGTTCGGTTAAGAACCAAACAAACCAAACCGTTTGAACACCCCTAGTTGTTCCCTATATTATTTGCCCCTAATGTCTTTGACACCTTTTAATTTTGCAGTTAGTGCTATGGGTTCTTTGCTTGTAATTTTTAATATTTTAGTGATGATAATTTAAATTTGGAATATTGTTCAGTTCTAATATTGGAGTATATTTTCAAGAATTTCTGAGCACTCTTTAAGGCCTTGTGATTACTAAAGCTATAGTAGGCACAATGGTCACTTTTGACTTTCTTTCATTCATGAATGTAGTTTAAAAAAAATGGCGACAGATATGAAAACTAAGATCCATAAATCAATTTCTTAATGTACAACATATACGGTAAAGTGATTAAACTAATATGTTTGCTTGTATGAATGCTCAGTGGCGAGGTACGAGCTGTCGAGGGTATTTCTAGAACTCTAAGTGTTGGACAGGTGGTGTGGGCACCACATCCTCCAACTGGATCTCTGGAGTACTTGATTTTTGTTGGGTGGTCTTCAGAAAATGGGTTTCAGCAAACGCCTAGAAAACTTGGCATCAAGTACTGCTACAACCGGCCTTGTTCTCTATATGCAATTCCAAGCCCTTTCCAAAAGTGAGTCCTTGTATTAAATTTAGATGCTGAATTCTATTGTCAGGCCATAGCTATATTAGCGCAGCATGGCTGATTGTATTGATTTGAATTTGAAATTTGTATGGATCATATTCCCTAAATTTAACTAAAAGACATAAGTATTGAAGCTGAAGCTCTGGGAAAAAGAAGAAAATAACAAGCTCATGTTGTTTTAAAATTGAACTGACAATTCATGGTGAGCCGTAACTAAACTAAATACCTCAAACAAACAGCCCATACCAAACGATAACAAGGAAAGGAATAACATTTGGTAGTGCATTATTAAGATCAATTGGAAATATTGGTTTCCGGTATATTTTTCTACTTTCATTCCTGATAATTTCTTTTTATTTTCAGTGAGAGTAAAAATGGAGACTTTTCAACTGCGAAAGAATTGACTAAGCATGGCTTAAGCAGTGCTTTCTTCCCATTATTCAGGTAGCAAGCTACTAATGACAACTTTTAACAGTGTTTACTTCTGTATTTTTAATTAAACTTTGGTAAATAATATGACTTTTGTTGTCTTTACAGTCCCGATGGAAAGTATCTTGTATTTCTATCTGCAAAAAGTGCAGTTGATAGTGGAGCCCATGGTGCTACTTGTTCACTACATAAGATTGAATGGCCTTCTGATGGTGTACCAAAACCTGAGTTGACCATACAAGATGTGGTAATATTATTTTCTATGAGCATTCTATTTCTGAAACTTTTAAGGATCCTAACAAACTTGAAACTGGATGCATAGCCCTGTTGAAAGAGAAAACTCCAATATTCCCAATGGGCACAGAGTTATCCAAATTGTTCCTTTTTCTCTTCCTCATCTGTGTATAGATAAAACAGTGAGGAAAGAAAGTCCATTCGGGGCACATTGAAGTAGATATGTGAAGCAAGGTGCGGATAGGGCCTTTCTTTAGGTTTTTCAGTTATTACTTCATGTTTCCTATGTCTTATAGCTGTTGGAGTGGAGTTTTTTTTTTTGATTTAAAACCCGTAGGTATTTTTATTAATTAGGACAAACCAATTACATATAATTTCGTACCAGTACATACAACATTTGTATTAGTTCATTAAATATTACAACTGAATTCCTTTACAAAAGTAGACAAGAAAAATCAGAAAATAGAAGCAGAACTAGGAGTTTATGGCTTTCTACGCTCAGATCGGTAGATATATATTGAGCCTGTAGGATTTTCTGTGCTCGTGCTCAGATTGGTAGATTGTGAGCCTATATAATATCTTGTCGTGAGCACAAGACAGTGTTGTTGAAATAAAGGTGAAACAGGTGAATCCAGAGGAGCCTTCATGCTCAGATGAGGTTGAGGTTTGTGTCTGATTTATTCAAATGGGAATATAGCGAGGTCAAAAAAAGGTCGAAGCAGAGGAGAACGAACAGGACAAAGAAAAGAAGAAGGAAGAGAGAAGAATAGGTGGAAGAAGATCACATTACCGCCAACAACATCACTGCCATCAACCATAAACACATACCTTATTTATGTATATCGATAGTAGATACTACAGGCGAGATGGGGCGAATTTACAGCATCTCCATCCAAACCTGGTGAGTTGAGACGAGAGAGTAGTGAGGCAGAGCGGTGGCCAGATCCATGCGGAATGAAAGGTGGAGTGGACCGTGCGGAATGAGAGGAGGGAGGGTGGAAGGCGGAGAAAACGACAGACTTCTTCGACTCTCAAAATCTCTTCTAAAGTCGCGAGGCGATATCTACAAGAAAGCTTGCGGAGGAAACGAGTTGGAGTGGAGTTATCCACTACAATTATTGTGATAGTATGTCTCCCATTATTCAATCTTCACTCTCTGATAAAATGAGATGGTGGGTTGAAACCCTTAAACAAACGAGAGCCGGTTATTGGTCCAAAAATGCTTAATTTTAGTTAGATGCTAATATCTTCATGCCATCACAACATGGAAGCAGATATTAGTCCTCTCCAAGGTAATACAACAGTAGCAACAACAACAACCACCAAGTCTCTAGTCCCAAACAAGTTGGGTAGGCTAGAAATGAAACCCAACTAGTCCTCTCCAAGGTAATAATATTCTGAAAATCTCAGATGAGCATACAAAGAGAAGTTGAATACTGAAAAATAGAGCTAGAGGATTGGTACTGGTAAAGCTTCTACAGGTTTATAGCAGCAAGTTTGAAACTTCATATTCATAGAACTTATGAAAAATCAGGTACCAATGGTGATGTGCCCAACTGACGAGTCTTTTCCTGGGCTTTACTGCTCTGGTTTTCTCTCTAATCCTTGGCTCTCTGACGGGTCCACTCTTGTTGTTTCATCTGTATGGAGAAGTAGAGATGCAATTCTCTCTATCAATATCCTCAGGTTAATGACAGTCTACAATTTTGATCATTGAACTAAAGTCTCCATTGAATTTTTACTACTAAATCCAGTCTATTTTGTTTAGTGGGAAAGTGTTACAAGTCAGTCCCGACTCTGACTATTCCTGGGACCTCCTTGCACTTGATGGAGATAATGTTATTGCAGGTGAACTTTATCTTCACAGTAAAAAAATTTACCCATATTTAACTACCAGGTGTGGAACTAGAAAATTTGAATAGAGGGTGCTAGTCTATAAAAGTAATATGCGAAAAAGACAAAAATAAAGTGTGATTAGTGGGAATTGAACCCATGACCTTGCACATACCAACTAAGCACAAACCACTAGACTACCAATACACTTCTGTTATTTTATGAGGGGACTACACTATATAAAGTTCAACTAAATTTTAATATACATAATTACTAATTTTAAAATCATAGGGTGGCTTAGCATCCCCTACCATACACGTAAATCCACCCCTGTTAACCACCTCAATTCCTTTGCAAGCTTTTGCTATATGAAATTACACACTAGAAACATCAATAGTAGGTAGTTGCATCTTTGTAACATCTTTAGGTTTGAGTTAACTGCTTTCTTTTCTTTAACTTCTGTAGTGTCGAGTTGTATCATCGATCCTCCTAAAGTTAAATATGGCCACTGCGCATTACAGCTGGAGCCATCCAGTAAATGGACTTGGGTTGAAGTCCCCAATCCCCTCCTGACATGCTCAGACAAGGTTATTCTTCATTTTTACTGCATTATTCTTTATCCTTTCTCATTCACTCTCTCTCTCGTTGCTAGTTCTAATGTTATTATATTGAAACACTGATAGATAAAGTCTTTTCTATCTGACCGCAATATTAGTATCTTGAAAGTCCCTGTGACTGGTGCTTCTGATGGTCTTTCAAATGGTACACTCTCTCTCTAATAAAGTACTTCATAAATAATATAGTGCAAAGGTAAATAACTTGGATCTTTTTTTTTTTATAGTGAAAAGCATTAACTACTTGATTTTATGCAGGTGCCAAGAATCCATATGAGGCTATTTTTGTGTCATGCAAAGAGAGTCTGAGTCATCCAACGATCTTAGTCCTTCACGGGGGCCCGCATTCTGTCTTTACTTCATGCTATTACAAATCATACGCTTTTCTGTCTTCCCTCGGTTTTAACATTCTCATGGTAAATTACAGGTAAATGTTTGTTAAAGGAACAGATCCATTTTTTAAATTGTCATATGCCGGAATTAGTTATTCCATTCTTTTTTCTGAAACTTAGTCAAAATCTAGAAGACATTGTGTTTTATACTAGTATTCAATTTTTCTCACACTTGAATGCTCTAATGACTAATGCATTTTCTCTTTAAGGGGATCCTTGGGTTTTGGGGAGGAGGCACTGCAATCTCTTCCTGGTAACATTGGGTCTCAGGTAATTTTCCATTTTATCCTTTTTTTCATATCATTGGTTTTATAATTAATTGTTTCTGCAGGCATTGCACAGTGCACAGAATAAAAAAGGATATTTTTTATTGTATTGAAATCTGAGACTGTCATGCTCAACATAATTTTCCATATATTTTTCCTGTTTACTCTTCTTCATGGAAGGATGTCAAAGATGTACTGGCAGCCTTGGACTATGTTATTGAAAAAGGTTTAATAGATGCAAACAAAGTTGCTGTTGTTGGAGGTTCACATGGCGGCTTCTTGACAACTCATTTAATTGGCCAGGTTAATCTCTCAAACCTACCTTATGGGACATTCCAAAGAACTGCTAGTATTTTATTGTGTTTGGTAATAACACAAACCTTGATAGATATGCACATAAGATCAACCAGATTACTGTGGTGTGAAAGGCAGATGATCAATAAATAAATATGTGATTAAATCAGCCATGTTACCCCTGCCTGTTACTAGTCCGAAAGAAATAATGAGAGTTTGCGTATGTTGGTTTTAAAGCCATTAAATTTGAGCCTATATAGGATAAATATTTTTTTCTTGGCTCAATTTACCCTTCTTTTAATGTGTAAAAAACCCAAGAAAATTGAGGATTGTCGTGTGTGTTTTAAGCATGGTACACAAAGATGCAATTTTTCAGAACCAAGAAAAGGTAAATAGGGTAAAGAAACTTATAGTACTCCTTATAATACTTGAACATTTCCCCTTGTGTAACAGGCTCCTGACAGATTTGTGGCAGCGGTGGCAAGAAACCCAGTATGCAACCTCTCACTGATGGTGGGGACCACCGACATCCCTGATTGGGTTTATTTTGAATCATGTGGTAAAGAAGGCAAGAATTACTTTTCTGAGTCTCCTTCGGTCGAGTATCTAAGCCTTTTCTACCAAAGGTCTCCAATATTTCACCTTTCAAAGGTACAATCTCGAGTTTGAGTTCTCTGGAAGATTTCTCTTTGTTACTTGTTATTTGAGAGTAATTGTGATGTTGCCTTGAAAAGAACATTAATAAATCTTTTTTACCATTTGTTTTTTTTCCAGGTGAAAACACCAGTCCTTTTCCTCCTTGGAGCACAGGATCTTCGAGTTCCTATTTCTAATGGGCTTCAGGTAAGGCTTATTGCTTTATTTTTTCATTTAAGTATTTTAATAAAGGATAAAACCAAGAATTTCCTTTGTATTGGTCCTTGGTGTTTGTACACTTCTCTTGTCAGAAAACCAGCTAATGTTTACCCTTGCTTGCAATATTAGATTTCTGTACTTTCTGTTCTGCTAGTACCGTGTATACCAGTCTGTATACATCCTGATAGATACAGTATTTGTGCATACCGTTCTATACCTATCATAAATCCTGTCAATTCTTATAAGGGTATTCTTATAGAAAAGAATTAAATACAATAGGAATGCTAGGGGCCCCATGGTTGTGCCACTGTCAGTAGCTATAGATTCTGTAATGTTTTCTAAAGTGATTAGAAACAAGGTATAATTTCTGACTATGCATAAATGAATGGGGTAATCAATCTCTTATCTAAGTCAAATAGAGTTGCTGACATACTATAATACCGTTTCTCTCTCATCGAGATGCAACATAATTAGGGTTTGGTGTGCTAGTCTAACCAAATTCATTAGCGGCACCTTATACAGTATTAATGGTATCACCGAAAAATGAAAATATCCTACCAAACATATGAAATATCAAACTATGGCAGCACATTTATAATTTTGAGTGAGTCTATGGTACTATGCATATCATGGGTTGGTTCGTGCTACGGCTCAATATTCGAGTTTTCAAAATTCTAATGGTCGATCCGAACCGTTCATCTTGTTCTCCATATTAATATGTGTTTGGAGACCAAATTTTACATTTTTTGAAATTTTTTTACTATTTTTTTAGATATTTAGAAAATCACTTGATCTGAAAATTCTGGACCATCCAAAAACAGTGATTTTCAATAAATCTAAAAAAATAGTAAAAAAATTTCAAAAAATGTAAAATTTGGTCTCCAAACACATATTAATATGGAGAACAAGATGAACGGTTCGGATCGACCATTAGGATTTTAAAAACTCGAATATTGAGCCGTAGCACGGACCAACCCGTGATATGCATAGTACCATAGACTCACTCTATAATTTTTGTAAAAAAAATGAGGAACCAAGGTTCTCCAAGATATCTCAATTTGATAACTGCATTATTGTGAGATTCAGCTGTAGTATTCATGAAGGTTGATTTGATATTGCCATGTTACAGTATGCAAGGGCTTTGAGGGAAAGAGGTGGTAATGTCAAGATTATTGTATTCCCAGAGGATGTTCATGCAATTGACAGGTTCATGATGCAAATTTTTATTAGTATATTTTATTGTTATTTTGGCTCCCTCGGGATGATCTTAGTAAGCAAGAACAATTGTTGTCCTTCAGAATTTGTGGTAGTTAAAACACAGGGGAATGCTTTATACAGCAGTTAATCACATTTGTTGTTATCAGGGGTTTCAGTGAGATGCACCAAAAGAGCTGAGCCGTAACAAGCTGAAACTAACCCTAATAACTTTTTTTTTTTTGTCAATTTAGTTATCTAATGTTTTTGTCAAGTTAAGGTTCTTGCTAAGTGGCATGCTTAATTTTCAATTCTCATATATTTCATTTTTCTTTTGTTGTTCTGCAATTTTAATTTCCAAATGCAGGCCCCAATCAGATTTCGAAGGCTTTCTTAATATTGGAGTCTGGTTTAAGAAACACTTCAACAATTGAAGTATTCATGAATAATGAGTTCCCATCATTTTTCCTGTAAATCTAAAACTGAATTTGGAATAATTAGCAGACGAAAAATCTGTTTAATTAGGCTAAATGTATTTCTATGGATTGAGTTCTTGGATGCTCAGTCTGTGTAATGGCCCTGCTGAGATTTGATTGAGTACTTAGTTCAAAGATATATTGTCTTAATTTTTTAATGGTCAAATGAGCTAAGATTTGATAGCTATTGCCTACTAGCACACATGAAAATGGCACAAGTAGTTGGCATTTCATGGCAATTAATTAAGGAATAGTGCTAAAATAGGTTTATACTATTATTTGAATAGTACAAGTTGAAGTGGGTGAATAGTTTTATTTGAAGAATAATTTTTTAAGTACCTGTGCTACAGTACTCGTACAGTACCTGTTATAGTTTTCGCACTTAGAGAAATAATGTATTATGCTCTCCACTAATTATATTGTGTTCACTAATTATTATTCTAAAATCCTAGCAGCACCATTTCTTTATGGTCTCCACTAATTATATAGTTTTTCTTTTACAGTATCTGTACTTGTTCCTGCATTAACATTTCTCTAACAAAATTAGTTGATTTCATAGGGATAAATACTTCAGTGTATAAATATAAATACTTTTAGTGCTTAGATATTAATACTTTCAGTATCATATATAAAAAATACTTAGATATTTATACATTCATAGTTATAAATATTTAGAAGATAAGATATTAACACTTAAAATAAAGATATTAATATTTTGATGCGTAACTTGTTATAATTATCCATTTTCAAGTTCTCCAATCATCTTCGCGTTAGCCTTTCTCTAACAAAAATATTTGATCTCATACATATAAATACTTTCAATAGTTAGATATTAATACTTTTAGTGTCATATGTAAAAAATACTTGCAAGTATAGGTATAACTACTTGCATGACGACGAGTTTGAAGATTTTGCAGTCCCTACAGAAAGTTATTTTTTGCATTTAATTTTCAGTGGTCCTCTCGCGAGTATAGTACTGTGGTTACTATTATCTTCGCGCTACAGTACCCGCACAATAAATAATTGTTCATTTCATAGCTATAAATATTTTCGTACTTAGGTATAAATAATTTCGTGTATATGTATTAATACTTAAGGAAAAAAAATCAAATTGTAGAGTTTTTGCAATTCTCACAAAAAATTATTTTTTCACATTTAATTTTCAGTGGCAGTGCTGGCCTTAGCCCAGGGCACCCAGAGCAATGGCATTGGGTCCCAAATTCCAAAAGGGCCCCACAAAAAAATTATATATGTTAAAATTGCAAAAAAATTATATGTGTTAAATTAGCAAAGCAACTTATGGACAGCCGACAGGAATTAAGAAATCTACCAATTCTTCAATAGTGAAAGAGAAAACAAATTTACCAATTAAGAAATTCCATTCACGGACAGCCAATAGAAATTAAGAAAAGTACCATTTGTTCGCTGGAAGAAATTTCCTCATTTTGAAAACCTACCAATTCTTCAACCGTGACAGCCGACTCAAAAAATTAAAAATCTAGTTCCGCCGTTTCTTCTCTGTAAATCAATAAACAAGTAAACGAGAGAAGAAAGAAATTAAGAAATCTTGCTCTTCTCACGAGCAACGGCAGCGACACAGCGCAGCAACGATTGAAATGGGTGAGGCAAGGTGGCGGACAGCGACCTCTGGATTGGACTGCCTCTGCCTCATTACCTAGATTTTATTGTTCTATTACTTTGACTTATTTTTTAATTTGACACAGTGCAATGTTATTTGATAAAATGTTATTTGGACTAGTGAAAAGCTAGATTGTAGAATAATTTATAATGATGATGATGATGGTAGCAGTAATTAGTAAATAATCAAAAGTAGAGTTACAATGCTACATGTTTTTCATATTAATTGTGCCTCACATTTACGTGTAATTTAATCTACTTTAATTATAATTCCAAATTAGACCTATACACAAAGGTTGGCTCTTAATTTGGTACTCAGAGCAATATTTGGACAATGATAATGATCATGATCACCATCTTTTGTCTTATGTTTCACATTCTTATTTTTGTTTTTAAAGTTCAAACAGTTAACTCAAACTGCTCAACACGTTTTTTATATTAAAATGTACTTAGAGATCAAATTACCTTTTTTGAAACTTTTTATTACTTTTAGATATAAAATCACTGTTTTGGATGATACTTATTAATTTTTTTTTTTGCCAAATATATATATATAATTTGGTCTACAAGTACATTTTAATACGACAATTGTATAGAGTTGTTTGCATTGACAGTTTGGACTTTGGACTTTAAAAAATTTAGTAGATAAAAACTCTAATAAACTAATATGTCTATATATTTCACGATTAATCCAAATTAAATAAGATATTTAATTGAGGTGCCCTTTTTTTGCTGAAATTTATATAAATTTTGATATAATTGGGTCAGGTGAATAAATTAATTTCACTTTTCATTTTTCAATTTTTGAGAAAAATAAATAAATTCCGGACTAATGTACTTGATTTAATTAGACTTTGGAATATTTTTCTAACTTATATCTGTTTACTTTTTTTTTTTTTTGACTTAGGGGTTTATAGAATTATAATCAAACCCAGAGGTATAATTGATTCCAATTTTTTTTATTCCCATTTTCTAACTTAATTAGACTTAGGAACTTAGAGGAAATGGGGTCAATTGATTCTCATTTTTTTTGTATTTTTTGTATTTAGATATAATTTTCTATATAATTTAGAGTGAAATGACTTGATATTATAAAATTGATCCCTATTCTCCATAAAAAATTTATATATAATTGACCTCTATATATATTTGACTCTTATAATTCGAAAATCTGACTCCACCTGATCAAACTTGAATTAATACATTGGGTTCAACCAAAACTCATTATTTTAATTATAAAGGTGATCCGACACCAAATCAATGATGATTGAGCACCACATATCACATCATGCATAAAATATTTACTCAAAAAAAACATCATGCATAAAATGTACCACGTCAGCATTAAGACCCATCCAAAGAGCCATAAAAGTTTAAATAGCAAGTGACGCATAGGCCTGTTAATGAGCGGTAACTCGCTCAAAACTCGATCCAACTCATTCATTTTTTTATTAAAATCTGACTCGGCTCAGCTCAAATTTGAAAAGTAAAGTCCGACTCGACGGGGTCCATTAGACTATTTAGGCTCAGCCCGAACTTGACTCAATTCATTAGACTCTTTAGATTCGGTTTGAACTCGGCTCAAACTCAATTAATTGTAGTATATTTCAAAGGCATGTACTAAAATTAGCTTGCTGTACTAGTTCGGTAACATAATTATTTTAAAATTTGGCCGAAAAGATACTCCGTTTGATTAACTGATGTTGATGTTCGTGCTTGCTGTCCCTGTACCGAATAAATTTCTAAGCTAAATGTCTCTTGTAAAGTGTGTGTGTATATATATATATATTGTGGCTTTTGAAACTGAAATTTCGTATAATAATTTTTTTGTAAATGTTTAAATCTTTTGGACTCTTTTCAAACATAAATTCCACAAACTTTCTTTTCATGCATAACTGCAGCAAAATTAATTGAGTATCAAAGTTTTCAGAGATACGAGAAATCCGAAAACAACAAATAAATTGAAATTATAACAATAAACTAAACAATCCATACATTCAAAAACAACAAACAATCTATGAATTAGATACACCTTCCTCTCCAATTCACTTGTGTACTTTTATCTTCCTTTCTTTTGATCGAGCAGCTGACAGTCTATTTGCAAGAATCCTAAAAATACAGCCAAGTTAGATAAGGCACAGACACCTACTGGAATTATACATTGATTGGGAACAGAAAGGAGCAATTGCTGCAACTTCTAAGAAATTTACATAAAGCAACAATTGGTACGATTTAGAGGGGCATAGGGGCATAGGGGCATATCATATCTTCTCCCTTTGCAGGCTATAGATGATACTTCAAATTTTTCATATGAGTCAAACATGAAACTGCTCCCAACAATGACGAAGGAGACATTATATTTAGATGACTTACTTTGTCTAGTGTCGAGACTTTGTGCATGTTTTCTTTTGCATTGCTACTCTGAAGTATTATTTCTTTAAACAGCTTCCAGTACAGTGCTCTATAAGTAGCTCTCTAACCTGTATTAATAAATTGGAGAAATATTATATGTCTGCCAAGACATACTGGTACCATTTTCTGCTGGTATAAGTATGCATACTGGAACCTGATTATTTTTTAATAAAATAAATTTGAATTTTGGTATTTTTAAAGATATCGGAAAAAAACCCGTCGGGCCGTAGGTAATCCGATCCTTACTCCTTAGTGTCACGACAGGCCTGGCCGTGATTGGCCCGAATTATGATCGGACGGACAAAATCCTAAACCCAAGATCTGATTTCATGCTGAGGATTTGGAGTTCCCCCATCACAAAACTGTGGTCTACTGGTCTGTGACTCTGTGGGACCTGTATAATCCTCTTCCTCTCCATCCGACTCTATCCCTCTATCCCTCTGATAGTCTGATGGCGAAAGGGTCGTCCGTACAAACACTGTACGAGCTATGCAAAAGGACTTTTCTACCCTCAGGGGCTTCACCTCCCTCCTCCCCCTCCCATGCCATTCAAAAACTCTCCTCTCTCATGGGTAAGTAATATATAGCACTTTTTCTTTCTTTTCCTAAATTCCCTTTTGCCTTGTGTACCAGTCCACTGAAACTCTGATTATTTTAGACATGCAAAAAATTGACAAAGATAGGCACCTTTTTCAGCTTCTTGCTTTCCTTGAAAAATATTTCCCCCATTTTCTGAGGGGTTAGAACTGTTCCTTGTACCTAGCACAAGTGGAAAGCTTTAATTGCAAGGAATGAGGATCCATTGACAAATTGTTTTTACTCTTTGTGAGAGAAAAAAATATATATATATTATATGAAATTTGAGTTTTGGCGGGTCGGGTATTTGAGCCAAAATTAAATGCCGAGGCTTTTCCACTTAAAAGGTGCTATTCATTGACCAATAGGAGCTATGTTGCCTTTTTGCTTTGTATATTAAACAAAACAACCACCTTAAATTTCTACCCATACTACATAGCCTGAAATACTCCTAGATAAAAAAGGCAGAATTAGTTTAGTTAAACACAAACTATATCCTGACTTGATTATCCCGTTCTAAATGGCTTTCTTGATTAATTGGAAGTATAAATATTCAAATTGGAAGTGTTAAAGAAAGAAGAGATAGGTGTGGAACTAGAAGATTACGAAAATTCAATCTAGATGCCAAAATAACACTTATTTATATACAAGGGTTTAATACTGACATGATTCATGTTGACACTTGATGTGTATGAGCAATACTTCAATTAAGGCGTGAACTGTTAAAACTTCATTATGTGCCTTTCTACAATTGCATAACTTAATTAAAACTTCATTATGTGCCTTTCTACAATTGCATAACTTAATCAAGATCAAGGTAATATTTCAAGTACCTTGAAACCTAATTTCTAGAGATTAATACATGCTGGTTCATGTATTCAGCCTTTTTATTATCTTTTTCTTATTAGTGCATGCTTTTCAGATACAATCACGCCAGCCGAGGTTGGTTTGAAAGCAGAGGCCTTAGAAGACGAGAGGGGTCATGGTTTCTTTGGGTCGACTCTCTCCAACTATTCGTCACGTACAGCTGGATGGGCCCAGCCAATTACTTACTTTCACATCTATGAGTGTGATAGTTTTACAGTGAGTTGACATTTTATGTTTAATATGTTTTAACTGAATGGTTGAAGGAAAAAAAAATGAGAGATCAATTCTAAATTTGAAACTTTGTTTATAGTTTTTGCACAAAGTTCATTCAATTGAGCTTCAATGTAGCCTAAATGTTAACATTGAGGCCTATTTAGTTTGTCAAAACGAATTGATCCATAACTAATTCAACTGTGCATTGACTAACCCGGAATGGCACAACTACTACTCAATTTCGCCTCAATTTCATTCATCCAAAACAGCACTAGTGCACTAGCAGTTGTTCATTTGTAACATTTTCCATCTTTGTATAATCAACTAAATAATTAAATGTTATTTTATACAGATAGGAATATTCTCTTTGCCTACCTCGTCAGTTATACCTCTTCATGATCATCCTGGTATGACAGTGCTGAGCAAAATATTGTATGGTTCCTTGCATGTAAAGTCATATGACTGGGTGGAGCCTCCCTACCTGGCACACAACACCAAGCCTTTCAGTGGTCCGAGTATGTTCTTGAGCATTTATTGTGAACCAATTGCAGTAATACATGTCTAATTTGGTGATGTACCAATTCGATGCTTGATCCATTTTCATGATTGGTAATTTGTACCAAATGCTTTTTACAGTAGATTTATACTTGGGGCTTTTTCCCTTAGTTGAGATTTTGTCGTGTGTAATTCTTGAATGATATGGCATTCAGGTTCTGTCCTGGTATTACCAAAATGCTCCGGACAGACATTGATCTTGTACCATTGCTGAGAGGCACTGGAGTTGATCGAGTTGGTACCAATATACTTGAGTCTACAATGTGAATGTTCATAGGGTTTTTAATTATTTTACTCTCTTCACCTGAGCAGTGAAATTGGCAAAACTACAAACTGATGCTGTGCTAATGGCACCTTGTCAGACCAGAATTTTGTACCCCAGGACTGGAGGCAACTTGCACTGTTTCACAGCTGTTACACCTTGTGCAGTCCTAGATGTGCTGGCCCCGCCTTATGATGAAGCTGCCGGTCGCAGCTGTACTTACTATCGAGACTTCCCTTTTTCTAGCTTCCGTTAGTCCACTCCCTTTGTGTCGGAAAAAGCAAAATATTAACTTTTGCAGGAATTTTTAGTTTGTGCCCGTGTCAAATATCAAAGTATCCTGTGGAGCTCTGCAAAGTGAAAATCTTGTGTATGCCCAGGAACATAGGGAATATACATCATAAATTCATAATGTTGTGTACAGAATTACAGATAAGAAATGTGAGAAAAGGAACCTATTTATGTAGAAGAAAATGCACAATGGCTTTGGCATCTCTAGAAGGGTATATTAATGCATTGTGGTAGGGAGTCTTTTGTATTTTTTTTTTCCGCATGAGATCATATGTTATGCTTTGAAATCTGGCTAGGGAAACTTTTTAACTGTTTATCCATCCAAATGCTGTCAACCATATTGCCCGAAGGAAATAATCCACAAAAAGAAATCACAGCAGTGAGGTCTTGTTTGTAAATATCTACAAAAATGATTGTTGCTAGGTGCAAATACGAGAACCATTGGTCTAAATTGCTATAAGACAAAATATTTGCACAGAATTGGCTTTATTTGTATTGCTATATACTGAGATCAGAGCACAGTATAACCAAATGTAATATTAATTCTTTGTTGCTTTATTTTAACTTAATTTCAACAGAAGGGTACGAGAATTTAGGAATGGAGGAGAGAGAAGAGGAATATGCATGGCTCGAAGCAATAGATCAACCCGACAATCTCTACATGCGATCTGGCATATATACGGGTCCTCAAGTACAGGCATGTTTCTCGTCCAGTTCTCATGCAGTGTAGAGATTCAAATCAGAAAGAACTTTAGATTTTGGTACCAATATAAAATGGTTATCATTTGGGTTTCTGTCAAGTACTGACATACTTGGGATAGCTCTAGGGGCCTCCAGATGTAAACTAAAAATGATATTAAAGAAGTGAACAAAAATTATGTCAAGTACTGACAATAATTGGGATCTGCTTATTTGTTCTAGGAAAGCGGTAGGATTGATTAGTTCTTTAGATTAACTGGTAAGTATGTTCACATATATTATGTTTGGTCTTAAAAACAAACTGAATGAAATATTTTCTTACTTTGGGGTTAGTAGTTTTTACTCCACTCCTTGACGAATCTTCTATGGTAGATTGGTGGATCTAGAAGGGTGCTGAAGGTGAGAAAAAACTAACCCAGACATAAGAAAATATTGTTTAGGTTGTTTTCAACACCTAAACACAATATTTGTGTTCTTAACCGTTAATCTAAAAAGCTAAATCGATCTTACCCTTCACTAAATCAAATTAGCTGAGTAGCCATTAAACAAAACTGAATATAATATCTGAATGCTTAATGACCTTATTCTACCAACCATAGTTTTCATGTATTATCGAAGTTCAATTAACAGGAAACGATCTGCTTTCCAGGAAAATGTAATATAGTTTAAACCATTGACGAAGCCATGTTAGTTTGAAAGTACAAAACAAGGAAGAACCAAGTAGTTGGTTATGTTGGGGGCTGACCATGGTATGGGATGTATCAGACTATTAGCTTATTGTAAATTTTAGAAATTACTCTATTATTTATTTGTTTTGTATTGGTACTTATTTTTCTTATATCAGAATTTTCTGGTTAATATTTTGCTTGCATTGTTCTCTGTGTTAGCATGCCAAAGTTGGTCTGTGAACAACTCGGTACATTCCTATGTTAGTTTGATTTATTAAAGAACATTTTACTAAGTATCTGCTTTAGAGCGTTCTGTAGATTCTGATGGACTCAAAATTCATTTAGTTTGTAGGTTTTCCCTTTCGTTTTTCCAATTCCAAAACCCCACCCCCCACAAATAGGGGTGTTCATCTGTTCAGTCTGGTCCAAGCCGAATTAAAATAGGCAAACCAAAGTTATTATTCATTTTTCAAAAATCAAACCAGACTGAACCGAAATAAAATCAAATCTGAATAAGAATTGAACCGAACAAATCAAATTAAATTTCGGTTTGTTTGGTTGAGCTGAAAAAAAGAGTAAATTTTGGTTTGTTCGGTTGAACCGAAATAGGATATTAATCATAAATACATATCTATAGCTGTTTAATTTGTTGTCGGTAGCACTTCGATCGAGGTGCTTACGGGGTCATATTAGCGTATTTGATGTTCAAACAACAAATCAAAACTGTTTGATGTTCAATCTATATTAAAATCTGCTTGGAGACCAAATTTTATATTTTTTGGAATTTTTTTACTATTTATTAAGATGGTTTGAAAACCGTTATTTTTATTAAATTTTTGAAGCATAAAAAACAACGGTTTTCAACCCAGCTTAATAAATAGCGAAAAAATTCTAAAAAATATAAAATTTGGTCTCTAAGCAAATTTTAATATAGATTGAACATCAAACGGTTTCGATAGCAATTTAGCCATATTCTCTCTCTCTCTCTCTCTCTCTCTCTATATATATATATATATATTTGGTCGAAGTGCTTGGAGACCAAATTTTATATATTTTTTTAAATTTTTTTACTATTTATTGAAAATTGCTGATTCAACGATGGCTTCTGATTTTACTGTTTTGTTAAACCATTATTGGATCAGTAATTTTCAAAGTGGCTTAATTAATAGTAAAAAAAATTCAGAAAAATGTAAAATTTGGTCTCCAAGCACATATTAATATGGAAAACAAGATGAATGGTTCGAATCGACATTTTGGATTTTGAAATTTTAAATTTGGACTGTATGCATATCAGGTCATATGCATACGAATGCACATTAGTCACACACTCTCTCTCTCTCTCTATATATATATAGAGGAGGGATCCAATTACACCTTTTTTTTGTGACACCGAATTACACTTTTCATTTTTAAAGTTTTCAAATTTCAAACAGTCAATTCAAATCGTTCAACATAATGGATATGTTAAAATGTGTTTGTAGATCAAATTTTATAGTTTTTGGAAATTTTTTTACTATTTATTAAGTATTTAACAAAATCGCTATATTCATACCATTGAATTTTGTACCCATCTTAATAAATAGTTAAAAAAATTTAGAAAAAATGTAAAATTTGATCTGTAAGCACATTTTAACATATTCATCATGTTGAACGGTTTGGATCGACTGTTTGGACTTTGAAAATTTAAGGTGTAATCCAGTGTAAGAAGGGTGTAATCGGATCCTTCATCATATATATGGGTAAATTGCTACCGGTAGCACTTCATAAATTTGATTTTCAAATTAGCTTAATAAATAGTAAATTTTTTTAAAAAATGTAAAATTTGGTCTCCAAGCAGATTTTAATATATATTGAATATCTAACTGTTTGGATTTGTTGTTTGAACATCAAATACGCTAATATGACCCCATAAGCACTTTGTCGAAATGTCGTCAGCAGCAAATTAGCCAGTCCCTATATATATATATTTTATTTTTGAAAAGATGAATTATAAAATTTTGTTTAGTTTGATTTAACCGGTTTTAAATTGGATCAATCAATATATATTTTTGTTGTAATTTTGATTTTTTTTTTAAAATATTTGATTCCGATAGAGATGAGTTTAAAATTTTCTAAACCGAATAAAACTATTAAACCGATTTTAAAAATGAACCGAATCGATTCATTTAATTAGAAAAACTGAATCATTTAAACCGAACTATCTTGGTTGTGTTTGAAACCGATTAAACCGGAACTGATGAACACCCCTACCCACAATTCGATCCCAAATGCTCTGGCACAAAATAATTGCTTGGTCCCCTAATTCGGATGGGAGCCAGAATTCAACCATGTTCCAAAATAATTGCTTTGCATCAGTACTAGTGCTCTTACATTGGACTTGCGAGTAAGCCAGCTAATATATACCATTGCTCAGGATTTTAGACCTCTGTGCTTTTCTATTATATGTCAGTACCTGAGCGTACCAGTCTGTACCTATTATAAAGAGTTCCAGTACTTGTGTTTGTGAATACCAGTCTTCTTTTTTTTCGGACCGATGGTTTGTGTCCTGTTAATTCTTGTATACGGACACTCTTATACATTTCTTTAATTTTTAAACAATAGGATATGCTAGTCTTCCCTTGTGCTTAGGAGTGAGTAAATTGTTTATAACTCGCTTATTAAAAACTCGTTTTTACTCGCTCATTTACTTATTGAACAAGTATGAGCATGTCTCAACTCGCTCATTAAGAATTTGCTACATCTAATTCCTGCCACATTCAATCCTAAATAAATTTCTATAGTGTTAAATTTTTGTAGCATTAAATCAATGAACTAAATTTATGCAACATTAAATCATCCTTACGGCCTTGCCTCATTAAATCTCTATGTTATATTCATACATTTATATTTTTGTAAAGTCGATAGAACAAAGTTGATGCTACTGTGGAGAATGTAATATGTTGATTCTATTTTGTTAATTTTTGTTGGATTTTTATTATATTTTATTTAAATGAATTATGACAATTTGTTAAATTTTGGTACTCATAACTCGTGATCCCATTAAAAACTCACTATTTTAGTAACTCACTTAAACTAGTTCATTTACTTAATAAGCGGAGCATGAACATATCATAACTCAGCTCATGCTCGCCCATTAATTGCCGCTACTTGTGCTGCTGTCTGTAGGTGTGAATATATATTTTTCTATAATGCTTGAACAGTTGAACTAGATTAAGAACTGGGCACCTTTATCTGACTATGCACATGAACTGGTAAATCGGGATTGCTATATAGTCAAATAAAGCGTGTGACATTTATGACCATCTCTCTCTCACACATGCATAATCATTAAATACCTAGATCACCATCAGTAGTAATAATTGGTATTACAACTTATCTGGTTCTAACGATATCAGTGAAGATTTAAATATCGATCCGTCAAAGCATAGGAATTATTGCTGGAGGTAAATTGGGAATTTCCTGCCAGAAATGAGGAAGAAGGGTCTACGAGGTATTTCTCATTATTTCTTATTTTCCAAATCTGCAATGCATCGGTTGGTAGCAAATGCAAGAAAATATGAATCAAATTTGTATCGTGCCTAAACACTAACATGCAAGAAACGTTCATTATTGTATTAACATGTAAAAGAAAATGGCTCTGCTGGATAATAGTCGCTCATTGTATTAAAATGCAAGAATTGTCGACCACGTTCATTGATTTTTCTCTTTTACATTTTCGTTGTTATTTCTCAAGCTGCTTCTGGTTTGGAAGGCATACAACAATCTAGTAGAGAAACAAATATGGCGATTCTGGTCTCAGTTTATGGGATAAAGATATTCACAATGTTATCTTGATTTCATGTGACAAAATATATATGTTTTGCATTTTGATTTTTTATCCGTACGCTGTATAAATTCAAAATAATATCCGCAATATCTTTAGGAATGCATTTCAATTGTTTCTACACTATTAATGTGTAGATATCTAACATTAGCGAATTAAATGGGAAGTCGTCAAATCACCCATGTTCTCTGCTGAGTTGACTCGATCACAGATTCAAAGTCAATATAAATGAGCTTCTTATTTTATACTACCAGGAAGAGATTTTTTTATCTATAGGAAATACTAAAAAAGAATAGAGAGAAATAGAAATAATATCTGTGATTTTTTATAAATGAGTGCTTCTTATTTTATACTACGAGATTCAAAGTCAATATAAATGAGCGCTTCTTATTTTGTACTACGAGGAAGAAATTTTTTTTGTCCATAGAAAATACTAACAAGAGAGAGAAATAGAAATAATATCTGTTATTTTTTATGAATAGAAAGATATGTATGGGCAAAATCTATCCAATGTTAGAATAGGTATGGGAGGCACCGACCCTATTCAACTTCTGTTTTTTTTTTCTTTACTAAAATATAAAACATTTTTAATACAATAGATAGAATCTTTCTATTATATCTAAATTTATAGATTTTTTTACCAGTTTTTTTAAAACTTGTATATTTTAGTAAAGAAAATTAAAAACAAAAAATAGAAGTAGATAATTAGGATCGGTGTCTCCCATACCTATTCTAACGTTGGATTTTTTTTGATCGGTTTTGCCGATACATATCTTTTTATTCATGAAGAATCACAGATACTCTTTATATTTCTCTCTCTTTTTTTAATATTTTATATAGACAAAAAATTCTCTACAAGGAACATAGAATCCTAAGTCTGTCAATTATGGAAATAAATCTGTTGTTATTCCAAAGGAACAATAGGAATTTTGTTATTCTGATTCCAACAGTTGATTTTCGTTAATTTTTGTTGGGATTCGTACATAAAAAGATTTCTTCATTGGAATTTGCACATTGAAAAATTTAAATTGTTAGAATCGGAATAATCTGGTTTCTGCTTATTTATTTCCGTCAATAATAGACCAACTTTCTCAAAAGACATATTCCTACGCATGCATATTGCACAAAAGATAGATTTTTTTTATGTACCTAATATCTACTTAATTATGTTTACATTCATATTTTGTAATGAAAGGGGCACATTAGCTAGTTGCGTGTAATCGGCAATCCATCATATATATGTACTCTCTTAAATTTTTTGGAGGTAAAGTTTAGTGTCTTATAAATTATCGGACTAGTTTTAAATGATAAATTTAAATTTTTAGCTTATATACTTCGTAAGGCAATCATTTATGTTTCGAAATAATTTTTCGTTCATTTTGTATTTGAAGGATTTCATGATACGTATCAAATTCTTTTATCCTTTTATAAGCATTTACATAACTACTTTATTATGTTAATTTTATTCAAGTAATTCATATGCACAAATAATTATCTACTAATTTATTCATTACAAATTTATCTACTAAAAAAATATTTGAATATACCTCTATCAAATATCAATTTAGTAAGTAGAGAGAAGTCGTATTTTCTTATAGGTCTCTTGAATACATTCATTTGTTGAAATGACCTCCTAGTATTCACCTTTAACTAAACAATGATTAGAAAGACTTTGCTAGAGATATTAATTTAATCTAAACTTTGAACTTAGCTAATAACCCTTCTTGTTGTTCTAATAATCATTTATTAGAGAAACTAATAATATGAGAAGAAGAGGGGTAGCGGCTAAAAGAGAGAGAAAGAGAGGGAAGTAATTCTCATAAAATTGCTTGCACAATAAAAGCTTCTCCATCTCTCCTTTATACAAATAGACAAACCCTAACCACTGCTACAGTACGTGCTACAGTATGTTCTAAAGTAACTGCTACAGTATGTGCCTCAACTCATATCAATTTTGGGTTTTTAATAAACTTATGTTATAACAATGTTATGCATATTATACTTTATAATGTGCACCACATTATACCAAATTACACACACACACACACACTTCTCATAAATTAATATTCGTTTTAAGTAGTCATGATATTTATGTTAGTTTGTAATAATCTAGAAGTCAATAATACGATAATTTATCATAAAGCTTTGTTCATAAATTGAATGTTTATTTATATATATCATTTTGTTGCCTTGAGTATTATTGAATTTATGGATCATTTCGAGTTCATGACTGAAATTGTGAAACTCCATAATATAGATGATATATACTCTTAAAAAGTCACTGACTAAGGTAATTAGCAGGAACACTAATTACAGCGATAAGGTTAGTATGTGGATTAAAAGATGGTTAAGTTTTACAAACCACCTGACACGAGATGTCATTTTAATCACATAGATACATGTTCTAGGAACATGGTATTTGCCGAATGAAACATTAAATAAAATTGTGCTCGTGTCATTTATGTTTTCGTTCAATGTCAGGTTCTACAGTATGAGGTATTTATCGTTCCCACTGAGAAATATGTATGTGTAATTGTTATCTAACACTGTCTGTAAAAAGTAGTCATAAGGGTAGCTTTTCCATATGTATAGCTTAGCTGAGGAAGTGATAATTTACCAAGAATACTATTTGTCCCTCGTATTTTATACGAGCTATAGCATCACTGGGCCCCTTGATAGAGTAAGATTATCTGCTAGCGGTATAATTACAAGAGTAATTATATTTGATAATTTGCTCAAGATCAAGAAAAGATTCAGTTAGCAAGGATGACACACATCTACCTTGAAACTAATCTGATAACTATGAGACAGAAGAACAGACACAAGTAAATTGTTTACTGGATTGTGATATTGTACAGTACAGCATCATCCGTGTAATTGGATGGTCATGATGTATACTGCCAGATACCACCCATGATTATAGAAGTTAAAACAGTTTTAACTCTGTTTACTAACATAACACAGATCTTATTGGGTCACACCATATAGGAGTTAATCGGAGAATCTTATTGTGATTGATTATAAATTGGTTATGATCAATAGTAAGATGGTTATAATTAATTATACATGTTATAATTAAATTATAAATGTTATGTAAAAATAACAAGCAAAAAAATATTGGTTAATTTATAAACGTGTGTGACACGTTGTATAAAAGTTAACCGGTTAATTTATAAATGTGCAAGACACGTTGTATAAATTACCAAAACAACAACCGCAAGAAATATAATTGTTTAGAATAATTATACGAATATTATTTGTATTCGGGCCAAGGGCATTCGGGTCTTTTCAAATTCGTCCTTATCTGCATAACATGTCATCGATCCTATTCAGATGACACGTCATCAATCATATCCACATGACACCTCACCCCCTAGGTGGCATGCCTTGTCATAGGGGTATTTTTGTCTTTTCACATCATTTTAGAGGCTATAAATAGAGGAGTGCATGGAGAGAATAAAATACTAATTCACTCGTATCGTTTCGTGTCAAAACGAATCGGTATTTTCTCTCTTTCTCGGTTTCTCTCCCAAATAGTGTTTCAATTGAGAAAAGAAAGTTATACGTAGTTGACGTATAATATTGCGGGTTGTTGTGAATTATATTTATGAAATTAATGAATAGTGTTTTACCGAATTTTGTGGTATTTCAGTTTTCTCATTGATGAAACTGAGTAACCGAAAATTCGTATTTACGGGTTTTCATCTTTTTCTCTGTAAATAGTGTTCTTGCAGAATTCCGCGATTTATAGTATTTTTAGCAAAAGAAATAAACCACTCTCCGGTTAGTCTTGGGGGATAACCGATAGAGGCATCAGACATCTGATGCTTCGAGGAGAATCATTCCAGTGATGTAGCTCTACTCGCTCAGTCTGCATTCCAACTGTGATTTGGAAACAAGGTATAAATATGTTATATTAATCTATTTAATTGGTATGTAGATTAAAGTTTTAGAAATCAATTATGGAGTAGATCTGTAAAAGGATTAAATTGGGTTTTGATGCCAAAGGAATACTGAAGGTGAACCGCCTCGGAAAGTTTCCTGACATACCCCGTTTAATCCTGAGCTTAAGTTGGCCATACAAATTTTTGTTCTACGGTTATTCTGCAACTTAAGCCTAAACGGGTTTTGGTTACCCCAAAACCCAACAATTTAACATTTTATCACATGTATTTTATTTCATATCATATGAAAAATTATACATCATATAAATAAATATCCTTCTTGTTTTTCGTTTAGTTGGTGTGACCTATATAGAGAATCTATGTTATGTTGGCAATAACAAAAAATATTTTATTACCATAAATTATAAGTTGTATTCTAATTGTATATTATAGTTACTCAAATAACATAAATGTAAAGTATTATTTTACAATACACGATATTTTAAAGTAACGTTACATGATATTATGAATAATATACAAAGTCAGACTGTGTCACCTTTGTATTATATATGTTTATTGGTCTCTTAAGTAAATTATTAATATACAGTTGTATAATATAATATTATTAAATAAAATATTATATTAAATATAATATAATATTAATTTAAATAGTAAATGTAATACAATATTACTTTAAATATTATATTATAATCAAATAAAATTAGATTAAATATAAAATAGTATTAGTTTATGAGGAGGGTTCAAATGCCTCCATGTTTTTGTGTTTCCATCATGCCTCCATCTCTCTCCATCATTTTCAAAGTTTAAATAGTTGATCCGAACCGCTCAACCTAACCTCTATACTAAAATATGTTTGGAGACCAAATTTTATATTTTTAGGAATT
>JARJHM010001376.1:0-32965 GCA_033356055.1 Carex pumila | reverse complement strand
CGTCGGGCTACAACTGCAGTCTGCATACCTCAGATTTGCATTGTCGTATGAAAGTAATAGTGTTTTCTGTTCTTTTCTGATTTACAGGTTGCATCCCATAGACCTGCACAAATATCAAATTGAATATTGCTCGTATAACTTCATTAATACCTGATTAGTGGCAAAATTGAGATGAAACTGGTATGCTTGCAAATGTGGGGGTTGGCCATATTGGCTGATTCACATTGGAAGCGGTAGGTACTGGTCCTGAGTTTGGTTTAATTCTGACCCGAAAATTCTTTCTAACCGCTCTCAAAAATCAAAATTAAATAAATACCACTCGTTTATTCAGATTTAAGATTCCGCAACAAACTTAGACTGAATCTGCAAGCGGATCTCCAACCCATTCATGTACTGAGCTTGCGGACCAATCCGCTCGCGTATTGAACCTGCACACACATCCGTGCGCATACTGGGTTGGTGTTGAGAAGATAAGTACTAGGGAGCAATCACACAACACAGAAAGAAATAAAATTGAGAAATAATCAAAATCAGAACACACAGATTTTACGTGGGAAACTTTCTAGGGGAAGAAAACTCACGGCCGCTCGCCAAAACATAATCCTCTAATTTCAAAAGTCAGTTACAAACAAATTACAGAGAGATTTCATGTATATATATAAACACACCCACTAATAAAGCCCTAAATTGAGACTAATCTGGACCGTACATCTTGATGAGTAACTAGACTAATCTGAGCCATTGGTTCAGAGAATTCACATGCAATTGACTTCTCAAAAATAATTTTCTCCGAGCAGGAGGCTGCCGCCCCTTAGCACCCCTGCATAATCCTAGAGTTAGATTCACATACATAACAGTTGGCACACCGACCCGTTTGCATACCTGGTTGGCGCACGCATTAGGTCATACCTATACGCATTAGTGCATTCATATTTCCTGGTTTTAATCCTCTCCAGTAAATAGAGCACAATGGATGGTCTGACCTAATATGAACCGTCCATCCTTATTTTTTCTAAAAAGAAAGAAAAGAAAAAAGAGGGATCGGAGTTTCTTTCTTTTGCCAAATGATGCCCGTAGGCTTGTATTCCATACTGAGTTAAAAGATGTTACAACATTCCATTACATATGTTGAAAAGAAGGAAAAGTAAACCCCACTGCATCTACGGTGTCTACCCGGGCCATATTTACTAAATTGTGGGCCAATGAATTCCCTTCCCTGTTTACATAAACACATCTATATCCACTAACTCCTGCCATAATTTTCCCTACCTGCGCCACTTCCCAGTGAGCCCTCCAGTCAACACTTTGAGGATTCTTCCTCTGCATAATTTGCACCAACTCAGCAGAGTCTGAATAGAAAACGCAATATGCAATTTGTAGTGATTGT
Organism: Carex pumila; assembly: GCA_033356055.1. NCBI lineage: Eukaryota > Viridiplantae > Streptophyta > Magnoliopsida > Poales > Cyperaceae > Carex > Carex pumila. The sequence goes on along the minus strand of JARJHM010001376.1, from coordinate 31,578 downwards.
GCAGCCTGCATTGCTATCAGTAGCGCCAAAGCCTCCATCTGAAAGGCTAAGTAAGCTGATGAGTGTTGTGTACCATACTATACCAATTCTCCTTTTTTGAACAAACCATAAGCTGCCCCCCCCTCTCCTGATTCCACATAGGAGCCGTCCCCCCAACACTCATACTCCAATTGTGAAGTCATTTGCTGTGTACCAGCTCCCTCTACTATCCCCATTTGTAGTTCATTTTCCTTAACTTTTTGTGCCGATTGACACATTGCCATAGCTGCTGTCACCACCATTTAGGTCAGCTGGTTCTTCCCCCCCCGTCCCCCCCATAGATTTGTCCACACCTAGCTTTCCAAATTTTGCCACAAAAGATAGAAGAAGAGACAAACCTGGGTTGGCTCCAGCCACTCCCAGATTCCCACTAGGATCTGTCCCAATTCCCCCTGAATTGCATCAGTTCTAAGGCCAAGTGGCGATATGAACCATACTGTTCTGGCTCTGGTACAGCAAAACAACATGTGCACCACCGTCTCCCCCCCTGCCCTGCATAGTTTACACCCTCCTTCAATTTGTGTCATTCTTCTATGCAACTCAGCCACAACCGGCAAAGCTCCATACAGTGCTTTCCAAACAAACATTTTAACTTTGGGTACCGTGTATTTTGCACCCCATAGCTGATTCCAGAACTCCTTTGAAGTCCCTGGTACCAACCTCCCTACTGCCCCTTGTTGCAAAGCCCGGTATGCCCTTTTTACTGTGAATAAACCACTCCTGGCCGGTTTGAAGACAAGTCGATCTTCCATCTCACTTCTCTCTTGTCTCCTTGGCAGTTCCTCCATTATTGCTTGTGCATTATACACCCCCACTAGTTCAAACATTTTGCATTCATCCCACCCCTCTCCATCTAAATTAAACATCTCACATACCTTCATTTTCCTTTGGGCTCCATTCCTAGCTATCAGTTGCTGCCAATTGCTGAACCACGGCTGCTGGAACAAAGCACAATCTTTCCCGTTTCCAACTAACCACTAGATGTTACTCTTAAGAAAATCCCTAGCCTCCATAACACTCTTCCAAAATCTGGTGCACATGTATACCCGATTCGATTGCCATAATTCGCTTTGCGGGAGGTACTTTGCTCTCACTAGTTCCACCCACATTGCAGGGTTATTATCTGCAATTTTCCATAGGTTCTTTGTAATTAGCGCCTTGTTCATGAGACCAAGGTCTCTCATTCCTAACCCACTAAGGCATTTCGGTAGAGTTATAATGTCCCACTTTACATATGCCACGTACCTCTGCTTGTCTTTCCCCCAGAAAAATCTCCTTACCGCAGCTTTGATTTTGGTGATTACTGTTTTGTGTAACGGTGCAGTTGACATGTAATACACCATTGTTGATTCAATCACTGATCGGATTAGCACTGTCCGCCCTGCTTGGGACAGCAACCTCCCCTTCCAGGAGCTTAGTCTTCCCTCAATTCTTCCAACCACCTCATCAAAGCAGTTTGGTCTTGAGGTATCAATGGGGCATCCAAGGTACTTTTCCCCCTTCTCTGTCAGACCTATCCCAAAGGTGTCTATTACCCATTTCACCATGTAAGGTGGTGTATAGGTGCTAAACCATAATTTTGATTTTTGTGTCGAAATTTCCTGACCCGATATAGAGCAAAAAGATTGGAGCATCCGCCTAACTTGCCTCACCTCATGCTCTCCAGCTTCTCCAAAAATTAGTAAGTCATCAGCATACATTAGTTTAGTCAACACAGGTGCCCTTGGTGCTACTCTAAGACCCGATATGTTATTTTTCATAATATGGTCCTTGAACATGACCGTAAGCACATTCATACATAGTATAAATATGTATGGTGACAACGCACACCCCTGTCTCAGACCTTGCTCTGGCACGAAAAAACCATCTCCTGCTCCATTAAAAAGTACTGTGTATTCGGCTGATGTTATACACTTCATGATCCAGCTAGCAAACCGAGGTGGGAACCCATATAATGGCAATAGCTCTTCCACAAAGTCCCAACTCATCTTATCAAAGGCTTTTGAGAGATCAGAATTGAGGCAGAAAGCCTCTTTCCTGAATTTTGTTGATCGAAAAGTGTGAAGCACCTCGCAAAGAAGAATGATATTGTCGGCTATCTCCCTTCCTGCAACAAAGGTAGTTTGATTAGTGCTTACCAGTTCGGGTATGTGTTGCTTGAGTCTTCCAGCTAGGATCTTGGATATCACCTTATATATCACATTGCACACACTAATTGGGCGATAATCAGTCACCTTTGCTGGATTCAAGATTTTTGGTACTAACACCAAATTGGACCTTGCAACCCCTCTTCTTATAGTTCTGTGACAAAAGAAATTCATTATCTCCTCGGTTACTGTGCTCCCAAGGAGATGCCAGAATTTTTGCACAAATCTAGCATTGACCCCATTCGGCCCTGGGGCCTTTTCTGGTCCGAGCTGAAACACGGCTTCTTTAATTTCTTCCACTGTTGGCAGCGCCTCCAAACTCCATGCACTTGACTCATCAACTGTTGGCAGTGGGTTGTCTACTAGCAAGGAAGCAAGAGATTGGCCACTTAGCTGAAAACCTCTTTTCGGTTTTGAGTAAATTGTTTTGAAGTGCTTTATAAAAGCCCCTCGCACTTTCTTTTCTTCTATTAGCCATGAGCCATCCTCATTTTGTATCGTGGATATGTTATTTTGCCTTCTTCGAGTTCTAGTAACCGCATGAAAGAATGCGGTATTACTATCCCCCTTTGCCGTCTACTTTACCCGCGACCTTTGAAGCCAGTATGCTTCCATCCTTGCCAAACAATCATTGTATTTCACCTGCAATTCTTTCTCCTCTCTTTGCCCCTCATCCGATGTGGTTGCAGTGCAACAGTGCCATTTTTCCCTCCAGTTCCTTCAACTCTTTATCAGGTTTAGGGATTGACTTTGCCCACTTGGTTAGTCCTTCTTTTACATCTCCTACTAACTCCTCCCATGATTCCTTCCTCTCTCTTATAACCCCATTGCAAACTTCCTCAAATTCATCACATTGCAGCCACCAGTTCTCCACCCTGAAAATCTTTTTTGGCCTTGCTCTTTTTGGTTCTGTTCTCAATAGAATAGGGTTATGATCACTATTGAATCTAGGCATGTGAAAAACATCCGCCTTAGGGAATAATGCCGTTCATCCAACCGTTGCCAAAACTCTATCCAACCTTTCCAGAATCAAATCTGACCCTTGTTTGCCGTTTGTCCATGTGTAGGTAGGTCCCCTGTACCCCATATCCACTAACCCTGCCTCATGAGTCATACTCCGGAAAGAACGATTGTTTGCTTGAAACTTAGATGAGCCACCTTGTTTTTCTTGCGGATGCAACATTGCATTAAAATCCCCAATTAAACACAGTGGTATATCCAGACTTGCATAATGAATAGTTCTCTCCCAAATATATCCATTCAGTGAGTGATGCGGATCTCCATAGACCATACCCAACATCCATAGTGTGTCCGGATCTTCAATCCGAGCAAACATAAAATAAAAAGACTTCTCTACTACTTTAACTTTTATTTCCTTCGCCCAAATAAACCATAAACCTCCACTTTGCCCTACTGAACCTACTGCCTCACACTCAAAATTTCCTACCTTTGCAATTGTATTTTTTGATTTTTTTTCTCACTACAACGTGTCTCGGACACAAATACCATCGTTGCATTCGTACTGTGAAGGTACATTTTTAGTGTTTGTATTGTCGCCGGGCCTCCACTCCCTCAACAATTCCACGAAAGTATATTCATTGGGCCTGGGGCGACGATTTTGGGCTCGCCGCCCTAAGCCTCTTAGCCGAAGTCCCACTTCCATCTCCAGTTCCCATCTCCTCATCCCTCCCCAGCCCTTCAGTTATCATGAGAGTAGAGACTGGTTTGGTGCCACTGCTATTCCTAGGTCTGACCCAATTTGAGTAGACCTTTCTTGCCTTATCCCCTTCTTTGCCACTCTCTTCTTGTCTCTCGAGTTGAGCAGCTCTTTTGCCTTGATCTGCATGACTTTTTTGCCTTTGTCGATCTCCCTCTAATTCACTGCCTGCTTGGGCTCCCCCTTGCAGCCCAGGTTCTGGTTCGAAACCTGGTGGTACTGAACCTCTTTTTTGAGGCCCTTTCCCCCCATCGTTTCTCGGCACTAGGCTTGCCGCTGTCACCCAAGGCCCTCACCTGAATTCAAGTAACCCCTCTAGCTCTGGTCTGTTTGTATAAAACGGATCCCCAGCCATACTTAGCACCTTCCCATATTTTGGGCATGATGATATTTCATGTCCCAGGCAGCCACAGTATTCGCACACCCTCCCAGTTCTCTCAAACACTAGATAGACTAGCAGTGGCCCCAAAGTTGGATGGTTCATGGTTTTGGTGCCTTTCAAGGATTCATTAATTGGAAGAGAGAGTCTGATTCTCCAGAAAATATTACCATTTTGAGAAGTTTGCCGCGCATCTGAGACCGGTTTCCCTATGGTTTCAGCTAGGTGGTAGACCCCTTCCTTGTTGACAGACTCAAGTGGTATGTGGTGTAGTTGTGTCCATAGGTCAACCGTTATGATAAAATCAGCTGATAGGTCAGCTTGCTCCCTTGCCCTTCTCATTACGATAATATCACCTCGGTACAACCACAACTCTCTATTCATGACCAGTGTCTTCTCACCCTCAGAGAAGAAATCGATGAGGTAAGTGTTGCGGCCTACTAGTGTGAATTTTGTTTCTGGGTGAGCCCCCCAAGCTTTCACCATAGTTTGTATAAATTGTGCCTCATATACTTGTCGGTCTGAGACCACCTTTGCCACCACCGCTAACTCCCAGTCCCTCTCAGTCACCCCTTACAGAGGTAGGTCCACTCCCACCAAAGCCAACTCATTTCTTGCTTAAAGTGCAGCAAACATAGACGCCAACTCATCAGTGTTACTCGTCATTTTCACTCCAGGGAGATTTTGTTTGGGGATTGGGCCTAGAAAGGAGGCGTTGTTTTGTTTGAGAGTGGAGAGAATTGTTTTACAGGGGCCTTTTCTAATTGTTTTGGGGTTTAGAGGTGGTCCCTGTAGGTTGTTGAGGCAATGAATTTTCCTTTCTTCAAACAGGCTATTTCCTTTCAGGCCCGTCTGACATGGGTTGAGGCCTTTTTTACTCTCCTTCATTGATTCATACGCAGGCCGTTTTGGTAACCCCATTTCTTGTCCTTTTCCTTGGTCAACGTAGATCAGTACTGTTCCAACCCTTATTCGTACCCTTGCTCTCCATTTTGGGTCTTGCAGAGCCACTTTTCCTCCCCAGACTACTCCTTTTTCTCCTTTCATGTTTGGCTCTGTGGAAGCGATACTTACCTGAATAGGCAATAAGGTCCCAAACTTTATCATGCCAGCTTTGGCATGTACTTTGTTGATTCCTTCTTCTTGTAGCCGTTGGCCTCCCTTGCCTAGACCCGGCTCATGCGGTTTACACGGTGCACAAGGCTAAGCTTGCTCCGTTTCAACATACCAAGATGGGTCAGTGGAGTCACCTGAGGTAGAGAAGTTCCCTGATTGGGCATTATTTGCCCTTTGAGTAACCTCCGTCAAACGCACTGTTGATTCCCCTGTGCCTGACTGTTGCTCTTCTAGACCAGTTGCAATAGCTGTCCCCATATTCTGCATTCTCCCCATAATTGGTCATAGTGCACTGTGCCGATTCGTGGTATTTCATTGGGGTCCTGGCACCTTATCCACGCCTCAATGTAATCCCGGCAGTGACTACGATCCTCCAATTCTTCTATCTCCCCCAAATCTTGCAAATACTTGATAATGTAGAGGGAAAGGGAAATCCCCAATCCGTATTTTAACCCTGTGACTAATCGGCTGCCTATTTAGGGATTCTCCTTGTAGCCATGGTCGTAGAGTAAGATTCCCCCTCCATGCCCAGTTTCTTAGACTCTATATTACCATTTCTCTGTTTAGATGATTTGGCAGCCTTACGAGAAAGGATCTGTCATTGCATCGGTGTGCCGTGTATTCTTCCAGATCTCCTCCGAATCGACCCATGAAAAAACCCAATACGGCAGAAATATCCCATTGCTGCAGTAGGCCCGGTCCCCTAACCCAGACAGAGTGGTTGAGCTCATTTACCAGGTGGTAGTAGGTGTGGTTGACCGGGATGTAGGAGGATGAATGCTGTCTGCGTTCGGTGCTGTACAGGTATGGTGTGTCCATCGCTGACAAGTTTGTGTAGTGGTGTAGAGTGCACTGTTGTGTTAGTGCGAGAGAGATCAGGTGGGATAGTAGAGAAGAGTGATAACTCTTGAGAGGGGGGAAAGTCAGAGTTGGGTAGGTGAAAAGGTAAATGCCATTTAATCGCCATTACTGTTCATGGGGGAAAGTCAGAGTTGGGTAGGTGAAAAGGTAAATGCCATTTAATCGCCATTACTGTTCATGGGGGAAAGTCAGAGTTGGGTAGGGATCGGAGTTTTGAACAGAAATGGACGATGACTAGAAATTCATTCCTCGATGCACTTTTCAAAGAGGTAAACGACAAGACCTCTTTTGATGTTAAACCATTTAGTTGAAGAAATTGACTTTTTTTTGTTTCTTTTCCAGTGGAAGGAACGGAAGACCAGGAGCTTGTTCCACCATCAGATAGATAGATCTCACGCGGAACCTTTCACATAGAGACACGTCATCGACTAGTTGAATTCTTTTGTCCGTAAGTTGTGTAGTAAACTTTTTATATTTCCAGGCCCAATACGCACACGGAAACTGTTTTATGTGTTTCTAACACGAACGCCAATCAGGGATGCGAACGGGTCGGTGCGCCGACCCGGTACGTGCACAGATGCGTGTGCAGGTCCAGTACGCAAGCGGATCGATCTACAGGCCCAGTATACGAACGGATTGGGAATTTGTCTGCAGATTTAGTTCGAGTTCATGTGGAAACTTAAATTTAAATAAATGGATAGTATTCATTTAATTCTGATTTTTTAGGGTGGTAAGTAAAAATTTCGGAATTCTGACCAGTGTCAAAGGCAACAAATTTCTTCATCAATCAAACAAAATTCAAAGAAAGATAGAGGGAAAAGAGATGGGAGGGTATTTTAGTCCTTAATTATTTGGAGTGGCAAAAATAAAAATTAACTAAGTTAGAGCGGCATTAGATGATTTCTAATTTCGAGGTGGTATTTTTCAATTTTTAAGGTTTTGGAGTGGCAAATAACCAATTTTCCCAAAAAAAAAGAATGTATCTTGTGATAGGTGTGAAAACAGAGCAAATATCCTTCTTTCAATGAATGAATACAAATACGAATATGGATTCATATATAGATATATACGTTGTGAATAATTAATAAATATGGATTCAAATACAAATATAAAATAAATAATTATTGAATAATTGAGTTATATGAACTTAAGTTACAAATACATATTGTTGACGAATTAAAATATGAAAATGAATAAAAAAATTCAAGTTATTTTGTAATTTAAGTATTTATGTTCATGACTTCTTTTTTAAGGTTTGCTGCAATTTGTATTAATAAAGAAAGAAAAATTGAACATATCTTTTCTTATATGCAATTAATTTACAAATGAGGAGGGTTCAAATGTCTCTCTTTTTTGTGTTTTCATCATGTCTCTATTTTTAAGAGCTCTTATAACTCAAAATTTATATCTTAAAATTCAAAATAAAACTATTGAATATAAATTACATCATTTTATCTATGCATGTATAAAAAATTATGGTTGAACTTTGTTTTGGTTGTCATCTTGAGCTTGTAAAAATATATATTAATGTGGATAATTTCTAGACGTTGAATTTTCAACTTATTGATTCATATAAAAACAAAATCAAAATGTTATAATTTTTTATGGACACAGAGAGAATAACATAGATCACACCTTACGATTTATTTTGGCATTTATGTTTTAAACTTTGAATTATTTAAGTTTTTAAAAATGAAAGCATAATGGAGACATACAAAATGGAGGCATTTGAACCCTCCTGTTTACAAATTATATCATTTTCAATAAAGTATTGCAATTAATACCGGAAAGACTAAACAAAGAAAAAAGCTATTGCAAAATAGCATAGCTATAATGAAAGCTATCATACATAGTATTTTTTTTTGTTTAAAAACATATATTTTATATTTCTACTAATTATCAATATTATTTAAAGTCTCATAGAGCAATAAGTAACACAAAATTAATTAAAAAAAATTATAATATTCATATTGAACCAGTAAATTGTCCAAATTATTATTCATAATATCCCTAATAATATCATAAACTATATATCTTTTTTCATTCAAAATAACTTAAGCATCATGATATAAACTATATATTATTTTCTATTTAAAAAACATAAGCTCATGGAAAAAATTATCTATCTTTTCTTATTTAAAAGCAAAATCAATTTGGATCTTGAAAAAAATAATCTTTAAAAATAATTTTTAGTTTGGGTCTTTATATAAAAGCTTATGTAGCATAACGTGCATTATAACGCTTAGTGTGTAGCACAGATAGCAGACCACTATTACGGCTATAGCGATCGTAAGCGCACTTTTACCCTATAACGTAGCATTTAAGGTCAAAAAACGCTAAAGCGCCGTTATTGTGTTGCTATAGCTCGCTATTTAAAACACTGATTTAGGGCCCGTTCGGCAGCCCAGTAGGAAATATGAATGGGTGTGAAAATCAAAAATTTTGAACTGGATTTTACTGTTCACTGTGGAAATAAAAACTTAGCTCTGAGCAAAATTTTTTTTCCCATGATAAACAGTAATCTGCCGAACAGGTCCTATACTGTAAGTTGTCCGCGTTATATTGACTTCCAAGCAGCAGCATAGTTTAAGTTCGTTAAAAAAAAAAAATGAAGTACGGATAGTAGTTAGTGTATTTATTCCCAGAAGGGATATAGGAAGAGGAACCCAAGAGTATATGACACCCTTGCTTAGGACAGATTCTGATATATACGGGGTTGTTTTTGTGACTTAATCTAATCATTTTATTTCTCTGGCTGTGAAAACCAATGTTAATTGTTATGAATTTTCATTCTGATATGAGGTTGATTAATTATAAGACTTATGCTAATAATTTTCCTTCTATGGCTGTGAAAACCAATGTTGTCTTGATTATTCACCAGGTTTAGGCTTATTGTTTGCTTTAAATTGTACTGGTACAACTTCCTGATTCTTTGTAACATGTACCAGATTGTGTGTTTTTACTTCTCCTCTTGATTTCATGATTTGTATACTTCGGTTACGCATAGATTCAATTATTCTTAATTTTAAACAAAAAGAAGGAAATTTTTGACCTAGATCAGGGAGCAAATAATGGGGGCCTAGATCAGCATTTAACGTAGAATTTCGACTAGCATTCAATTATGCTGAAATCAATACTGATCAACCACACTCACTAGATCAGGGAGCAAATTTTGATGCGGATTTGACTCCAACTTTGGGGGGCGTAGTTGGTGCAGAAGGGATAGTATCAAGCCCTCTTATTGTGGATACAAATTATCTAGTGAGTCAGGATGTAAGGGAGGAGATATTTAATACACCACAAATAGTTCAGAAGAGGCCGCAAGAAATCCCAGTAGAAGAGGATTCTGAGGTGATTGATATTCAAGTGCAATCTGTCCCCATTAGTGCTGTATCTCCAAGAGGAAAGAATATTTTGATTAATGAAGTTTCCAATAATCAACCTCAAATTTTGAAGAGAAATAAAAATAAGGAAACAATTGGGCAGCAGGATTACAGTTGTATACTTACAAAACATCAACCTAATACCACACGGCAAGAAAATGAGGTCCATGGGCCGAGGGTTTCAGCTGAACCTACTAGGCAAGAAAAGAAAAGGTTGCTATTGGAGTCCACTAAAGCAAGGAGAAAAATAAGAAAACAGGCCCAATTAAAAGGTGTCAAGGCTGGGCCTAAGGCAACACTAACAAATAATGGGGGCCTAGTCGAAATTCAAGTGGAATTTCAGCACTACTCCAGGATAGCAGAGGCGGCTGGTTTTCAAACAGCTCAAGTTATTAGTGCAATTAAAGAGGATAATGAGGAGAGAGCACATGTACTAAGTGAACATGACCCTAACTATGTACCAGAGGATAACGCTTCTGTCTTTGACCCCCAATCTGAAGATGAGGATGACTCCGATGCGGAGTAACAGTACCGGTTTTTTCCTGTGCTGTGATTGTGAAATCTGTTTTTTAATGTCATTCAAAAAAATTGAAGTGCTATCTTGGAATTGTCGGGGTTTAGGTAGTTTGGAAAAATGTTTGGTGATAAGGAATGTCATCAGATCTTCTCGTTGTGATGTTGTTTGTTTGCAAGAGACGAAGCTAAGTAGTTTGGGGTTTGCACATGTGTTAACAATGCTTCTGTCTTTCTTTCAAACTCAGTGTGCTTTCATTGATGCGATAGGTTCAGCAGGTGGCTGTATTATTGCATGGAAAAGGAGTTATCTGTTACTTTCTTCGTGGTCTACTACTCACTCAATTTCGGTGTTGCTGCTCCAAATTAATTCTGGGAAAGAATTTGTAGTCACGAATGTGTATGGACCAAGCTGTGATGATGAAAAACTGGAGTTCATACGGGAAACTAGAAGTTTGGCTAATAATATATCTAAACCTTGGATTATTATTGGTGACTTTAACCTTGTTCGATGGCTAGTGGATCGAACGGGGGATATGAGGGGGTTTGGATTGATGAGTAAATTCAATGGTCTTATTGCTGAACTTCAACTCATTGATGTCCCTATTAAAAATAGAAGATTCACTTGGAGCAATAAAAGACCAGTGCCGACCATGTCGAAACTAGATAGAGCGTTTGTCACGCAAGAGTGGTCAGATAGCTTCCCCTCTATTTCCCTCTCTGCCTTGGAAGTTATTGTATCCGATCACGCGCCATTATTACTCACATGTAAACAGCTTAAGACAAGCCAGAAATAGCACAAATTTGAAATTTTTTTTGCTTTCTTTCCCACAAGTCAAAGATATTGTTAGAAGGATGTGGCAATTAACTGATCAAGCGAGGCCCAATCCACACTTGCTATACCAGCGAATAATGCTCATGCATAAGCAGCTGCGAGTTTGGCACTTACAGTCACATTCACAGTTGGACAAGGAACTCATGCAGTGTAAGGAGAGCATCTTGACCTGGGATCAATTGGAAGAGTCTAGGCCACTATCTCAATCAGAATTTTGCTCGAGACAGATGTGGCGAGAGAGAGCATATGTCCTTGCAAATATCATAGAAACTAGATGGAGACAAAGATCTAGGTGTCGATGACTTTCGGAAGGTGACAACAACACAAATTTTTTTCACAACTATGCATCAGCAAGGCACCGAAGTAACACTGTTCACTCGCTAGTTGTGAATGGCCAACAAGTTGATGATCCAGTGCAGGTCTGTAATTTGTTCCTGGACCACATGAGATCCATTCTAAGTACGCAAGCTACTGTTGAAGGATTTGATCCTACTGTTTTATATGAGAATAACCCAAATTTAAATGCCTTAGCTGACCCATTTACAGAACATGAGATTGAAAACACGGTGTTTCATTTAGCAAACAATCGGGCCTTGGGTCCGGATGGTCTTCCTAGCGAATTTGCGAAAACTTATTGGGCTGAAATTAAACATGATATTATCAGACTGTTGCATGATTTCCATAATGAAGAACTAGATCTCACTCCCTTGAATACAGCCAATATTGTTATGATTCCCAAAAGGCATGATGCTACTGAACTCAAGGACTTTAGATCGATAAGCATCATTAGTCTAATTCCTAAAATCATTTCTAAATTGCTTGCTACAAGACTGTCAGGTTTCCTGTCTCAAATCATATCCATCAACCAATCGGCCTTTATCAAAGGCCGCCAAATTTCTGAAAACTTTTTGGTGGTTAGAGAAATTTTACATCATGTATCTCATTCCCGTCAAGCGGCGGTTTTCTTCAAAATTGATTTCGCCAAGGCGTTTGATTCGATTAATTGGGAATTTTTAATCCATGTGATGCACTCTAGAGGGTTTCCATCAAAATGGATAAGGTGGATTAAAGTGTTGCTTCAGACCTCTACATCTAGGGTCATCATAAATGGAGAAGAATCTGAATTTTTTAGTCATAAGCGGGGCCTGCGGCAAGGCGATCCGCTATCACCTATGCTGTTTTTAATAGCAGCTGATGTTTTCCAACAGATGATTACCTGTGTTAATGGCACATTGGACATGCCCATTTCTCCGAAATTAGAAAGCCCAATACTTGCGTTCCAATATGCCGATGATACGGCTATCATTGCTCATGCAGATTTAACTACCATGGTAACTCTTAAATTGATTTTGCGGTTGTTCTCTAAAGTCTCGGGATTGCAAATCAATTTTGATAAAAGTTCTTTCTATCCAATTAACCTGGACCGAGATAAAACATTGATGGTGGCTGTGGTTATGCAGTGTAACCAAACTCAGCTTCCTATATCCTATTTGGGGATGCCTCTGACAATTCGAAAACCATGCAAACGAGACTTTATCCCTCTTATAGAGAAGATTGAAGCACGGATAGAGGGTTGGACAGCGAAATTCTTGTCAAAAGGTGGTAGAGTACAGCTGATTAATTATGTTCTTAGTAGCGTACCTATATACCTGATGACTTGTTTTGAACTTCTGAAGTGAGTTGTGAAGCGAATAGAGGCACTGTGCAGAAATTTTCTTTGGGGAAAAGCACAAAATAAGGGCATACCGCTAATCAGCTGGGAGGTGGTGTGCTTGCCAAAAAGTTATGGAGGTTTGGGGGTAGCAAATTTACAATTCAGAAATAAATCTCTTCTTCTAAGGTGGTGGTGGAAAGCAACAGTTGTAGAGGGAGGATTGTGGTATTCTGTTATTCATTTGCTAAGAAAGAACAAGCCAGCACATCTATTTCCTAAAATTTGGTTATTGGAAGGATCATTTTTTTGGAACCAATTGATTAAGTTGTACCCGTTATTTCAATGGTGCACTAAATGGGTTATAGGAAATGGTGAGAAAATTTCTTACTGGTACGATGTATGGGGAGAAGCGCCACTCAGGAAGATGAAAGATAGAATGTCAAGGCCTATACGGCAGCATATCTCTCTCAAAGAGGTAATTACAGAGGAGCCAGATATCAACTCTCCATTTACTGGTACGGTACCGGTACTATATGATCATGAAGATGAGTTGATATGGCGCTGGACTGCTAGCGGCCAATACTCAGCCGGTTCAGTATATAAGCTATTGATTACGGCAGGAAAAACTCGCTGGGGCTACCAAGAAATATGGGCAACAGCAGTTCCATCAAAAGTTCAGATATTCGCTGCATTACTGTTGGAGGATCGAATTTTAACCCGCGAAGCTCTTCAAAGGCGAAACATAAACTGTGAGGAACAATGCGTCATGTGTGATACAAGTACTTTAGAAACATCATACCACTTGTTTTTCCAGTGTGCTAACGCTATAGATGTATGGGCTCGGGTTGGAGATTTGATGCAGACTAATGGTACGGTACAAGATACTTGGGAAGCATCACTGGTACGCTACTGTAGCACCCAAGGGAACCAAAGAAATGTATGGATTGTTTTATTTATGGCTGTTTTGTGGTCCATTTGGCGGCAACGCAATGAAGTAATTTTTCAAGGTACGAGGTTGCTGACTTGAATAGTCGCTAATAGAGCACTAGAAGATGCGAGGCTGTGGCTGCAGTTTTGCAAAAAATGTAAACATGGGGTATCAAGAAGGGTACTGACAGTGGGAGGGAGTTGATCAAAACCAACTAGGTTCGGTTTGATAGCTGTGTAATAACTTAGGATATATGGTTGTAATCAAAGCTATTAATATATCATTGGTAGTCACTACCAATTTTTCAAAAAAAAAACTTTCGTTCTTGGGCCAACTTCACAATGGGCCCAGTTATTTTACTCAAGACTGAGCCAGAAATCCTTTTTGTCCATTTACTGGCTAATGCATAAATCTGGCAGCATCTGCCATGACTTCTCAAAAAAAAAACAAAAAAAAAAGACCATCTAACTTACAAGATCTAGAAATTTTGTTGAGCTATTAATTACTTTATAAACGAAGACACAAAGTAGCATAACCATACCTAATTAATAGATGAGGGTTTCCAACATTTTAATAATTTATGCCCTAACTGGATTTGTGTGTAAATAATCTTTTATAAGTCGTCATAGTTAAAATCGTGATAATTTTACAATCTCCAAAAGACCATGAAATAGGTCATATATTGTATGATTTGTATCACTTTTTATAGAAAGAAATTAATAGCGTGATAATTCACCCTTTAGTATTTAGTCATTAAATTAATCATCTATAATTTTGCACAAGTTAGTTAATCATGTGGATTGCAAAAGAGAAATTAACAATGCAAAGCTTGATCAGACAATTTGTCTAGTTTCAGGGCATGGCAGTAATAATTTACAAAGCTAGTTGAATAGGTCGCATCACTCAACTACCCACTATTTTATTTTCATTATTTTCACTACAAAAGGGACAGCACCAAAACAGGAGGAAAAAAAAATCACAAAATCGGCAACAAAAAGTCGAAAAACGCACAAAATACCAACCTTATTAATGTTACAAAAGTAGTATATGTTATAAAATAAAGTAAAAGAATAATAAACAAGATATTGAGAATGTATAAAGATGGCTATGCTTTATTCATATGCTTTTGTTGTGTCCAATACATTCATACAAAGCCTCTATTTATAGGCTATAAAATGTAAATTACAAGCCATCTAATATTAACTCTATTGATAAATGTGGAAGAGAAACATACTTCTTTAAAGATAAGTTTTCAAGTAATTGCTCAAGAGAGTTGCAATATGGACATTCATAAATACTTAATTCATAACACTCCTCCTTGGATGTTCATTACATAAGAATATGCCTCATTAAAACCTCACTAGGAAAAACCCTATGGGATAAAAACCTAGTGAAGGAAAAAGAGTACATTATTCTTTTCAATACATGATTACAACCTTACTAGGAAAACCCTGTGGGAAAAACCATAGTTAAGGAAAATGTAATGCATATTTAACTCCCCTTCATAACAACATTAATCAAGATCTTTAAATCGACGAATACCAATATTGCAGACCAGCTTTTCAAATATCCCAATAGAAAGCGCCTTGATGAATAGGTCTGCTAGATTCTCACTTGAACAGATTTGATGAACATTAATAACATTATCCTTCTGAAGATCATGGGTGAAAAAGAATTTTGGTGAAATGTGTTTTGTTCTATCTCCTTTAATGTATCATTCATTTAATTGAGCAATACATGCAGTATTGTCTTCATATATATTCGTCGGGATCATTTTTCCAGAAGACAAGCCACATGTCTAACGAATGTGTTGAATCACAGATCTTAACCAAACACATTCTCGGCTTACTTCATGTATTGCTAAAATTTCTGCATGATTAGAAGATGTGGTTGTTATAATTTGTTTCACAAATCGCCATGAAATAGCTGTTCCACCACATGTAAACAAATAGCCTGTTTGAGATTGGTCATTATGTGGATCAGACAAATATCCAGCATCTTCATAACCAATTAAATCAGATTTGAATATATTTGAAAAAAAATAAACTCATATCCATTGTACCTCGGAGGTAGCGAAATATATGTTTAATTCCATTCCAATGTCTTCGTGTGGGAGAAGAACTATATCTTGCTAATAAATTTACAGCAAATGATATATCAGGCCTTGTATGTCCATAAGTGCTCCTATTGCACTAAGATATTGTACTTCAGGACCAAGTAATTCTTCATCATTTTCTCAAGATCTAAAAGAGTTTTTATTCACATCTAATGATCTTACAACCATCGGAGTACTTAATGAATGTTATTTATCCATAGAGAATTATTTCAGCACTCTTGCAATATAATTTTCTTGATACATAAAAATGTCATTTTTAAATATTCAATTTGCAATCCAATGCAAAATTTTGTTCTCTCAAGATCTTTCATCTCAAATTCTTCCTTTAAATAATTTATTACTTTTGGAAACTCTTCAGAAGTTCCAATGATACTTCGATAGTCAACATAAACTGTAATTATAACAAAATTATTTTTATATCTTTTCATAAAAATACATGGACAGATTGTATCATTATTATATCCATGTTTCAATAAATATTCACTTAAACGATTATGGCATATGCGTCCATATTGCTTTAATCGATATAAAGATTTATTCAATTTAACTGAATAATGTTCTCGAGAACCTAAATTACATGCTTCAAGCATATCTTAAATATTTCAGATATTTTCATATAAATATCATTATCAAGCAAACCATTTAAATAGGTTGTAACAATATCCATTAGGTGCAAATTAAGTCCTTCATGGACTGCCAGACTAATTATATATCAAAAAGTTGTTGCATCCACCACATGTGAGTATATCTCAAAATTTCACCTTTCTCATTTTATTTTTTCATAAATATTCATTTATATCCTACTAGTTTTATATCTTGAGGTACAAGGACTACAGGTCCCAAAAATTTTCATTTTTCAAGAGAGTTTAACTCTACCTCAATTGCACATTTCTATTTTGGCCAATCATTTCTTTGCCGACATTCTTTAATAGACGTATAGTCATGATCCTCAATATTTATTACGTTTAGCGCTATATTATATACAAAAATATTATTGATATCAATTTCACCTCGGTTCCATCTTATTTCATTCATGATATAATTTATCGAGATCTCTTTATTTTCATGAATTTCAGATACCTGAGTTTCTGCTGGAACTCTAATATTACTTATAATTTTATTCTCTTCTGGAGTTTTATCTGAAATTATCATATCCTCGTCTTGACCATTTTCATTCTTTGCTCTTTTTCTTTTTCGAGGATTTTTATACTTTTTAATCTTTGGAACCGATTGCTTTTTCACGCTTCATGCTTGTTATAATTAGTATGTCCAATAGGGACACCGACTTTAATTGGAGCATTAGCAGCTGGTACATGTGATTTGGTCACTTTCTTTGAGTCTGTGAATGTGTCTGGCAATTGATTCACTAGCCTTTGCAAATGAATTATCTTTTGAACATTTAGTTCACATTCTTTAGTACGAGGATCAAAATAAGACAATGATAATTCATACTAATATATTTTTTTTCCAGCTAATAGTTTTCTCCCCCTAAGGTTGGAAATTTTTATTCATCAAAATCACAACCGGCAAAATTAGCCATGAATAAATCTCCCATCAATGGTTCTACATACTCTATTATATATGGAGATTCAAATTCAATATAAATTTCCAACTTTCTTTGATATCCCATTTTAGTGCGTTGTGGTGGAGCAATTATAACATATATCGCACATTAAAAAAATTATTATATGGGAAATATTAGGTATGTGACCAAAAAAACAAATTATAAGGGGAAGCTTTATAATAGCTAGTTGGCATAATGCGAATTAGTTTTGTTGTATGTAAAATATCATATCTTATTTTTTATATACGAACATCTACAAGATATTCAACATTAATTTCAATATTGTCTAGATGTACTTTTATAATTGGATAATCATAAAATTATGCTCTTTAATCAAATCTATTGAGCAAGTAATTTCGCAAACGCCAGGTTGCGATGTGACTATTTTGTTGATGCATCAATTAAAATCATAAAATATTCAAATGATTCACATGGTGGATATAATGATTCACAAATATCATATTGTATACGTTCTAGAAATAAAATCAACACATAAAAAAATTCATCAGATTAAAGAATCTTCTAGTTCTTAGATGAATGTTCATAATAATTATCTATTATTTTTCGCATCACTATTGATCCGGAATGGTCCAACCGGTCATGCCAAACAATAAACATATTCTTGTATGTAAACTTCTGGTTTACAATAATATGTGTTTCAATTGCACTAATATATGTGTAGTACAAGTCAGAGAAAAAACATATGCAATTATTTTCAATATGCATTGTTTTTCATATATTCAATATTTTTTCATTAGTTGTCTCAATATGATATCCATTTCGGCAGATATTCTTAAAACTGAACAAATTTATTTGAGACTTACAAGAATATAATACATCATCAATATAAATTTGTATTCCTCCATATAACAACAAAATAGCTCCTCTGAAGCTTTCAATCATTTTTTTTTACCCAAAATAATGTTAATATTGATTTCTTAAATTACTAAATAAAATAATATATTTCAAGAATTATCATATCAGCAAAAAAAAAATATTCAAATTTATTGTAACATAAAAGAAAAATAGATCAATGCAAAGAATTAAATTATCATATAAGAACCACAACCAATCAATTATGTTTTATATAGGGTAAATCTAATTTCATATAATAATTACCTCTACAATCAATAATACTTCAATAAATATATATATTATATATTATCACTATTAATCAAGACATTAGTATTTATTTTCTTCAAATTACTAGAAAATCCAAATGAGCAACATCAATTTGGATAAGATCGAGATCTCCTTCACAAACAAAATTTATCTCAATTTTTTTTTCTTTATTATTATTGATGCTTGATATATATTAACAAAATATTTCGACATTCGACAGGTACGTGATCAATGGTATTTGTCACCACAATGATAATATGAATTATTATGTCATATTTTTTTTTCATTATCTTTCCACTTCTGGTGGAAATATGTGTTTTTTTGGGAATAATCACCATGAAAATAATCTCAATTTTGTCCACATGACTAGTTATACATCATATTATTTTCCACTTCTGGTGGTAATTCATTTTGTTCATTATTTTTGTTTTTTTTTTTGTTTTCACTTCTAGTGAAATGATGCACATTTTCTTCATTACCATGTCTATATAACAATAATTTATATTCATATGGCTTCGGGCCATTAACAATATAATTAGATGGCTTTGGGTTATTTCATTAACATAATATAATGTAAAATATAATATATGAACTCGGAATATTTCTTGAATCTTCTTCAGGAAAATTACATCATCATATAAACTTTATTGAAATCTTCTTCAAGAAGATATATTGAAATCTTCTCATATTAATTTTTTGTGAGTTGCATAAATCTTCTCCAGGAATATTACTTGAAATTTTTTTTTTCTGAAATCTTTTTCTAGAAGAATAAATTATTGAAAAACAAAATTAACATGAACATGATATAAATTTTGTAGATCATATAAATTTTCTTAAAATGTTCTTGAACAAATTATATTTCTTGAAATCTTCTTCATAAAGATTATTATTTAGAAATAAAATTAACATGAACCTCACATAAATTTTTTATATCATATATAATTTCTTGAAATCTTCTTCAAGAAGAACTTCTTAATATTTTTAGAAATCTTCTTCAGGAAGAATAAATAATTGAAAACTAAATAAAATAAAATAAAGAGAGAATAAAAGTGATGCTTAAATTTATACAATATTAATCACTCAACGTTTCTGGAATGTTTCAATTTGTTAGATAAGTCCCCTAGGCTTATCTAATGAACAGACTTAAATAATCATATTAACGTAATATAACGTAAAAAGAAACAGAGAAAGTTAAAAAAAAATGTAAAGGTCTGAACCATTCAACAAATTTTTAATTCCTCTAGAGCTAATTATGTTGTTAATTTAAAATGTACATTTGATTAAAATTGAGCTTCGGGTCATTTGTTTTAAATGTACATTTTCAATAATTTAATTTATAATTGAGCTTCAGATCAATTGATAAAATTACTAAAATGGCTTTGAGCCAATTGAAATTTGAGAATTTATTATTAGCAAATGGCTTCGGGCCATTTTGATTAGCATGATAAAAATAAAATATTAACAAAATATAGTATAAAGGTAAATAATTAAAAAAATTAAAATGTTACCTTGAATCTTTAATTAGCAGAACTCTCGTGCTGATAACGTGTTATAAAATAAAGTAAAAGAATAATAAACAAGATATTGAGAATGTATAAAGATGACTATGCTTTATTCATATGCTTTTGTTGTGTCCAATACATTCATACAAAGCCTCTATTTATAGGCTATAAAATGTAAATTACAAGCCATCTAATATTAACTCTATTGATAAATGTGGGAGAGAAACATACTTCTTTAAAGATAAGTTTTCAAGTAATTGCTCAAGAGAGTTGCAATATGGACATTCATAAATACTTAATTCATAACAGTATATATATTAGGCTACTAGCATGTTACCAACTCTTAAAAGAGGTAAACATTACCAGTTTACCAGTCTCATGTCTTTCATTCTTCATTGTGTCTTATATTGTCAAAATTTTTATGAATATTCAAATCAAATAACAAATTACGGAATATATCCTGTTTTGCAATAGAATTCGAAAAATATCCAATCTGGTTATCCAATAACCGGATTTAATACAAATTTACAGTTAACCACCGCCCGGAATCAAAAAAACAAATCCGGTTAATGGTTAACCGGATTTGTGCTTTTTTTTTTGAAAACAAAATTATTTTTTATTTTTTATTTTTTGTATTAAAATATTAGAAATGTTGAATTTATTTCTTTGAAAATAGATGGAGTACAATATAATTTGATTTATTAGAAAGACTGCAACAAATAACCCGGATTAATATTTTTCAGATCAG
Organism: Carex pumila; assembly: GCA_033356055.1. NCBI lineage: Eukaryota > Viridiplantae > Streptophyta > Magnoliopsida > Poales > Cyperaceae > Carex > Carex pumila. The sequence goes on along the minus strand of JARJHM010001376.1, from coordinate 10,954 downwards.
ATTTTTCGCGACTGTAAGAAAAATTAATATATTTCTTTATGTGCTATTGGAAAAAAATAAAAATAATTAGATTCTGAGTTATTGATCCCGGTTCAAAAGTCACTTCTAGGTAATCTAGAAAATATTGTGATCCTAGTACATTTAATTTATAAAAAGTTGTATCTATTTTTGAAAAAAATAAAAAACTTTAATTTATTTAATGATTATTTTCAAAAAGAATTTTCAAAATAGATACAACTTTTTATAAATTAAATGTACTAGAAATGTCATAATATTTTCTGGATTACCTAGAATTGATTTTTGAACCGGGATCAATAACTCAAAATCTAATTTTTTTTCGAATAACACATAAAGAAATATATTAATTTTTCTTACAGCTGCGAAAAATTCGATTTGAAAAATATTGATCCGGGTTATTTGTTGTAGTCTTTCTAATAAATCAAATTATATTGTATTCCATCTATTTTCAAAGAAATATATTCAACATTTCTATTATTTTAATACAAAAAAATAAAAAATAAAAAATTTCTATTTTCAAAAAAAGAAGAAGAAAGAAGCAAAATGCACAAATCCAGTTAACCATTAACAGGATTTGTTTTTTGAGTCTGGGTAGTGGTTAACCGGAAATTTGTATCAAGTCCGGTTATTAGATAACCAGGTTGGGTATTTTTTTGAATTTCATTGCAAAATAGGATAGATTTCGTAATTTGTAATTTGATTTGGATATTTATAAAAATTTTGGCTTATATTGTATATTTAATTTTTAAAGTTTAAATTGTTGATCCGAACTACTTACATAATATCTATATTAAAATGTGCTTTTAAGACAAAATTTTACATATTTTTAAAAATTATTTACTATTTTTTTGGCAAATACAAAATTATTGCTTTTGAATGTACCAGAAACAACGATTTTGTTCCAATCTTAAGATATAGTGTTTTACCCTAAAATTGTGACATATAAAATATAACATGCAGTATGGCGCATTAAAATTTACTTGAGATACCATAAAATATCCAAGATGGACCTAACTTAGCATCAAGGGCCCATGGCAATCCAACATAACCCAAAATGTGCATCTCTATGATTTGGACAGCCCCGACAGCTGTTAGTGCTTCAACCATATATCGGTCATCCTAACTCCAATTTAGATGATCTAAATTTATATGAAACCTAGACGACGATACCTACAACATTTATGAAGGAATGAAACCATAAATCTGGACGAATCATGATCATAAGGTTCGTACAAAGTGAGGTACAAATATTGCCGTTACAGCTTGCTCTGGAAATCTGGACCGCCTGGAGTAAATTGGTCACAGCTGAGTCATATCAACTCCGATTTGAGCATATGAATATGCGTTGGAAAGGTGGGACCAAGATCTACAACCTTTATGCTGTACAAAATTGCAGAAAACGAATTTATATCGTCCAAAAGATTTGATGAATGACTGATTCTCAATTAATGTGCTGCTTTTAAGGGCTGAAATTAATATGGCGTGATTCATGGCCAAGATTCATCGACGCCATTACTCTTGGACAGCTAGGCTACATCAAGGCACCCCTTGGCAGCCAAGGCACCTTCTTCATCTATAAAATACCCCTAGAGCATGAAAAGAAGAAGACAACAACCCCCCTCAAAAACTATACCAAAATTCTGCTCAAATTACTCGTGCCTCTCACTAAAACCCTTATACAGAAATACACGTCCAGAATCTAGAGAAATTTCTATATGAAAATTGTAGTTCTCTCAGTCTTGAAACCACATCCTCCGAAATCACCCAAATCGGAGTTTCGAGCGCTGAGATCTGACAAAAACTGTGACTGATGCCCGTACTCAAAACTGGAACCGAACTGAATCAGTCACACCACTTCCACATAAGACTGCAAACCGTACATCCAAAATCTGAAAATACGCTCTACACGAAAGTTATAGTTCCCCGAGTCATGAATCCATAGAAATCAAAATTACCCAAATCCAAATTACCATCGGCAAAATATAGCAAAAACAGCGACTGTTGCGCATTCCTTCAGAAACCGCAAACTCCACAAACAATCAAAAACCAAAACCAACGTTAAAACCTTCCACCACAAAATACCGAAAATCTTATACCCCAAATACTACAACCACAGACACCACATCACAAGTGAACCTCAAAACATAATCACACAATGGCAATATTCTAAATAACATTCTCTACTTCCGGATTCGAAGCACTCGGTGCGTGTAGGGTGCCGGTTGAGCAACACCATTACACAAACACTCGCTACCATCGGACTCGAAGCACTTTGTGCGCGTAGGGCGCCGGTCGGGTGATTCAATGGGCTCGAAGCACTTAGTGCGTGTAGGGCGCCAACAAAAAAAGAGGATCCGAAGCACTCAGTGCGTGTAAGATGCCATAATTATGCTAATGATGAGTGCGAATTAGACATAAAATAATATATTCAAATATATTATATTAAGACCGAAATGCTGCTGAAATTTCAAAAGAGCTACAAAGGAGTGCAGCTTACATTGTAACATGGAAAATAAATGAAATAAAAAAGAAACGAAATTAAAGAAATGCACTACTAAGTTGACTGTTGGAGTTGAGACCAAAAAAAAAAAATGTCACTAGGAAAGCATGTGCAAATTAAAACAAGGGATCAGAAAAAAAAAATATAAATTGAATAAGTTATCAAAATGAAAAGAGATATGAAACAACATTATACAGCGGCGGCATACATGGTACAAAATAAAAGTGTCCTCATCACTATTATATTATATATGGTGGTGTATATATAAAGGAGATGTATTCCGACACATGGACAAAAGATATCAAGGTACAAATCCACTTGAAAAGGGGATCATGGTCTTCTGACAAATATTTATATCACAATTCAAACCCTCCAATATATTCAGGCTCTACATGACGAACCGCAACCTAGTGCATTCATCCAACCGAAACCATACCTACAATAAACCCGAAGCGAATCCATATCGAAGATCTGAGAACAAAGACTACTCCAACTCAAACAAAATCCATATAAAATACAAGGCTCAAACCATACCCAAAAAATCTACATATATAAACACAAAACCGTACCAAATAAACCAAACACATCCAAATTAACCAAATAAACCAAATAAGTTGAATAAGCTCAAAGCAAACCGAAATAAACCAAAGCCCAAGTCAAACTCAAGACCAACCCAAAATCAAATAAAACCAAATTCAAATCAAATCCAAGCAAAAATCAAGCTTAAACCCAAGCATAGCCTAAACATAAACCAAACACATGTGAACCTCATGCATCAAAGTAAAGTCAAACCAAGGGCTTCTATGCCATTTAAATTCAAAGGCTTTCATGCCACTCCAAAATCAAATGCTATCAAGCCAATCCTGAACCAAAGGCTTTCACGCCAACCAAATCCAAAGGCTTTCACGCCACCCAAAACCAAAGGGCTTTCACGCCACCCAAATAAAGGCTTCCACGCCAACCTAAACCAAAGGTTTTCGCACCAACCAAAGGCTTCCACGCCATCAAAATTCAAATGCTTCCATGCCAACCCAAGTCAAAGGCTTCCACGCCATCCAAATACAAAGGCTCCCACGCCACCCAAACCAAAGGGCTTTCATGCCACCCAGATAAAGGCTTCCACGCCAACCTAAACCAAAGGTTTTCGCACCAACCAAAGGCTTCCACGCCATCCAAATTCAAAGGCTTCCATGCCAACCCAAGTCAAAGGCTTCCACGCCATCCAAATACAAAGGCTCCCACGCCACCCAAACTAAAGGCTTCAATGCCATCCAAATCCAAAGGCTTTCACGCCAACCCAAGTCAAAGGCTAAATGCCATCAAATCCAAAGGCTTCCACGCCACCTAAATTCAAAGGCTTCCATGCCACTCCAACAATACATAAATTTAGCTAAAGCCCTTGCATGTAACAGGCACCCTAAGGGAAGGAAAACCCTATAGATGCCACAGACACATGATACTCCCTGGTCCAAACCCTCTGCGTCAGTCCGACCCGTAGGCTGTCGAAGTGTTCTAGACACCCACTCATGTAGTCCGGTGTCGCCTATGACATAAATTCAGCTAAAGCCCTTGCATGAAACAGGCAGCCCTAGAAAATCCTAGACACCCTCAAATCAGCTAAAGTCTTTGCATGTAATAGGCAACTTCAAATTAAACAAAAGCCCTAGAAAATCCTAGGCAAAACCTAAATTAAATAAAAGTCCTAGAAGACCCTAGACATACACCATTAGTATGCCCCTCGAGGGTTGAATCAGTACTACCCCTCTGATTCAGTACCACCATCTCTTCTTAATTGCACTTCTGATATCCTACCCTAGTCATATTATTTCGTCTAGCCCCTTAATCGGAGGTTCCTGGGTACTATCCAGGGTAATTAACGGCAGGGGCTTGCGCCTGTCGGAAGGAAAAGAATCCTCACAATCAAACAATAAGCTTCCTCCCCTTTTACCTACTCAAGGGAGGGAGTATCTGCAGAGACGTTCGCGCCGGTCTACACCAAAACAACAGGCCGACAAAAATGCTCAACATATAGTAAATAATCTCAAAAAATATAAAATTTTATTTCTAACTATATGTGAATATAAATATACAATATAAAACAATATAAAGCTAAAATATACAATATAAAGCGCGATGTGGTATGAGGTAATTTGATTTGTTGGAAATAGGTTATCGTTATGCATCAACCCCTTTGAGAAATTTGCATTGGGAAGACTTTCAATTAGTCTACACACATGGGAGAACCGTTGTACCGTTTTTCTAGATAAATTTGAGAAATATATATATTTGTTAACAACTGGCGAAAAGATTCAATGAAGTTGGAATTAATAAAGATAATCCTGTACTCTTGATCGATGCCCTTTGGACGTCTAATAGAGCACACCGTAAAATGTCTAGTCAAGAAAGACAGCTGCATGATCCTAATATCTCAACTAATTTTCGGATAGTGATATTAAAACTTCACATTTTAATAACACAAAGTTATCTAAAGATTTTACTATATAAACAATTTTATTTTTCATTAAAATTATTTAAAAAACTGATTCTCTCATAAATTACCACGTAACTTTTTCATCAAAAGTAATGTTTTATAAAGTATGTTATTTGTTTAAAATCAATTATGAAACTGATTGTTTTCATTTGCAATTTTGCATCATTCAAAACTTGATTTTCACTTCTTTTTTTCGAGCTTGTTAGGATATCGATTCATATACTCAATTAACAAATTAATATAAATTAATTAAAAAAAACATCAATAAAGAATTTTCCTAATAATTTTAATTATTTGAAACTTAAATTCAATATGTTGTCTTGATTGTGATGATTGCACTATAGAATGTAGCGGCATATTCAAGGAACCGAATCTCTTGCCCCTCTGTAGGCAAGAAATTTCTTCCCCTACATGTGGGTTTGAAATGGATTTTGAGACAAAACTATATAGCATTTTTAAAATTTACTCCGGATCCACGTATCAGTTATTTTAAAGGCAGGGATTTACTGCCCAAGGGGAGCAGGTGTCCGGTTCCCAAAATCAATCTTTAAACAATATATACAAAAAAAATATATATATCAACAAGAAGCAAATCCGGATCATAAGAAAAAAAGGAAAAAAGTGTGTAGCAATTATGTAAATCAAATAATAAATAAATAATTACTATAATAACTACATTATTAATAAATATGATGGCCAGAAAAACATTCGTCCATACATTAAGATTTTCTAAAAACGTGCTAATATGAATGTGTTTGGTCAATATACCTACTCCTAATTTTTGGGTAATGATATTAACACCACATTTTATTTTATTAACACAACATTTTCAAATATTTGAGTGGAATTGACAATTTTGGCCCCTCATATATATCACTATGGCTATCGACATATCTTTTCTTTATATAATTATATCATAACCATTTATTACTAATTGATTTTCATAATTGTTGAATCTTCTTTTCTTATTTTATAAACCTTTTAAAAGAAGATTTTTTTTTTTATAAATGTCAAGCATTGACTGACATGATAAATTGCTCATTATTCTTTTCTATAAATTCAACAAATAATTTGTTATATGTATTTTATTGTTTCATAACAATACAGCTATATTACTTGAGTTCTTTCAATTATTCTTCTAGTTATATACTTTTAAATCTATACGCCTATCTAAATAAAATTTAAAGGAATAAAAATAATTTTGTTTTATTATTATTTAAATCAAACAAATGAAGGACTGATTGAGTGCAATCCAATTGAACCCATTTATTTTTAATTTTTTTATATTTATATATGAATTTTTTTATGAGGAGGGCTTAAATGCTCCATTGTTTCATGCTCCAATTGTAACCCAATATCTTAATCTTCAATTTCAAAGTCCAAATAAAAGATCTAAACCGCTCAACACAATATCCACGTTAAGATGTACTTAGAGATCAAATTTATAATTTTTTGAAAATTGTTTACTATTTTTTAAGATAGATACAAATCATTGTTTTTAGATGGCTCACAATTTTCTGAAAAACATTAATTTTGTTCTATCTTAAAAAATAGTAAAAAAATTTTCAAAAAATATATAAAATTTGATTTCCAAGCACATTTTAACATGAATATTATGTGGAGCAGTTCAGTTTGAACTTTAAATTCAAAGATAAATATGTTGGGGTACGATTGGGGCATGAAATAATGGGGTATTTGAGCCCTCCTCTCTTTTATTTATTTATATAATTTGTAATGTTATAGATACTGTAAAATTGACCCCTATTCACAACATGAAAATTTTATATAATTGAATATTGTTCATATCTGATTCTTATAGTTTGAATATTTTGCTCCGCCTCTGAAAAGAAGAGAACATGCTTGTAGGGGATTGAAGTTTAGTGATTCAATAATGGTGTTGATTGAAGAATCAAAACAATTGTTTTTGTGAAGAAAAAGAGACTAAAAGCTCAAGGATATGAAATATAAAACTTTGTCTAATGAACTTATTGTTTAATTATTTTAATTTTGCTATAAGACCCTACCACATATATATGATAATTAATATACCTAGTTTAATTTTCACAAAAAAGTAAACAAACAAGAAAATATAGGTAGGCACTAATATACCAGATTTTTTTTTTTTAAAAGGAAATAATTAGTGAAGGGTAAATTTGTCTAGACTATTAAAATATTTGAATGTCTTGTGTTAATAAAATAATTAGTGTTGTTAATATCAGCACTAATTTTTTTAGAGCTAAGTCTTTTAATTGAGAGCTAATTTATCATTAATTGTTTTTTTATGTCAGGAAACCCATGCGAGCAATTCTATTGACTCCGGCCCCTAGCTAGGATTAGTCAACAGGTTCAGATTTCTTTTTTTTGAAGAATTGGCAGAGGCTGCCAAAAAAAAATTATTAAACTGAGAGTAAGTACACACAACACATTCACTAACTAGATCCCTAACTATAGGCCTTATTTACAGCAAACTTCAACAGTTATAAAGCCATAATCTCCCTACCTCAAAAAGCTCTATTCGCTGTTACCTCCGGATCAGCAATCCCCTGAAAATTAAATTGTTTCGCTGCAACTAAATGTGCAAGCAAGTGCTGACGAAATAAATGGCACCCAATGTGAGAATTCTTTTTCTCCGAGAAGCCAACATCCAACAGGTTCAGATTTCATGGATTGGTATCACAAACAAAATCACAGGATCCTCCTATTTCAATTCGGATAGTATCAATCAGTATGATTGAAACGCACAGACCAATTTTAAATCGATCCGTATCCTCCTACCTAGGGCTACAAACGAATCGAACTGAATCAAACTTACTCTAGTTTGAGTTTGGTTTAAATTAATTTCAAACTAAGTTTGGTTTGAATTAATTTCGAATCGATTTTTTTTACGAACTCAATTTCGAATCATTTATGAACTTTTTTACGATAGGGAAGAGTGATTATAATTGGCGAAAGCAAAAAGTGAAAGTCATCTAGGATTTTAGAACTGAGAGCGAGGGTTACAACTTACGAGTTATGACTTATGGCTAGACGATCTTATATTTTAAATTTTAAGTCATCAGCGAACATAAGCCATCAGCAGAAATAAACGGTTCACGTTACTTTGAGATTTGAACTATAATAGTTTGCGAACCTATTTCGAATGAATCAGATCCAGTTTGAATTTGATTTGAATTAATTTCAAACTATTTTGAATCGATTTTTTTTACGAACTTTTTGAATCAAACTCGAATTGAATCACGAACTAGAATTTTTTGTGCAGCCCTACTCCTACCTGACTCAACACAATTGAAATGGACGGCCTAGATTTAATTTCAGTTGGTGCCTACTCGGAATGGAGTAGACGGCATAATTATTTTTACTTTTAGATTCGTACAAAGTTAAACGTTCGAATTTTAGACCGTCCGATTTAATTGTACTCAGTCAGGTAACCTCAGGAGATGTGAATTCCGGATCTCGTGTGTTGAAAATGGCTCCTTTCTGATTATTTTAGGCGAGTTGTGGACTTGAATGCAATTTAATTTTTGCGCAATTGCACGCGTAACCTTGCAGAACCTCAAATTAAAACATGTACCCCTACAGAAATAAATAAATCACCCTAATCCTGTTAACCCTATTACATTTGTCTCTGCTACTATTAATTAGTCTTCCAGCAATCTATGATGACACCAATAAAAGAGACAAGAGCGTGCTTTTCCCAAAAAGATAAATAACCAAATTTAAATATTTTTTTTATGGATAACAAGCAAATTAATAAATTTGATAGTTCCTTCCATTTGCAAAGACGACGATAGAAATGGAGTCGGAATCCTTTCAGTTATTCGAAGGAATGAGGTTGTCTAAAATCGGATCAATTGACAAAATTTGAATTTATAACAGTGTTAATTTGTAATAAACGGTTCGGATTAAAGCTGAGAGGATGATGATACTTTTGTTAATCAGATCTCGGTGCAACAATTCAGTCAACAAAGACTGACATGTGCTATTGGTCCTATTCTCATTCAATGCAAGAGCACGCGCGTCTAATGTTGGCTTCCTTCCATACAAATATTTATACTAATGCAACTTGGTAGTCTCCGTCAAGGACTTCAAAAAAAATAAAAAAAGACTTCCTCTCATATAAATATTCATCATATCTTCAGTATTATAGACCAATCAATACAACTGTTTTTATCTTGCTTCTCCTCACAGCAACCAGTAAAGGAAACTAAAAGCTATTATCCATCAATGAGTACATCCTTCGTCAAGTTTATTTTCCTTACTGTTCTCATTCTGATGGCCTCTCAGCCAGCACTGGCGGCAACTTCAAGCAGTGACGGTGGCTCCTCGTTTGGAGTATGTAGGCCCGACAAGAATGGTGTCGTCTGCGGCTTGGAGCACCCCAACACACCTCCTCCTCCGGGAGGAAGTTTCATCAGCACAGATATTGGTGATCAAGCCAGACTTCAAAATAAAGATGATCTTTAGAAAAAATATTCTCCTTGTGTAATTCTATGTTTCAATGTGTGCTTCTATATGTTATTGTTTTGCCGTAGACCCAAGTACTGAAGAATTCATGCTCAATTTTTTTTGAACTCAAAAATAGTCATGCATTAATCCATTTGTTGGTGCCAAATTATATATCTTTTCTGTCCATGTCAATGTTCTAAATAGTTGACTAGACTAGTGTTATCAGAACTGGACCGGACCGGCGGTTTAACCGGAAAAAACCGGACCCGATTACCTCTCCGGTTTGGTTCAGTTGGTAGATCATTAATGCTATTGAACCGGCCAAAACCGATTTAACCAACCGAGTTTTATTAAAAATCGGTGAACCATTTCAACAAAAACCCGGTTTAAAGCAGATTTTTTTTAAGCTTCAGATTTTCGTTCATTTCAAGACTGGTGTCGCAAGTGAGGAGATGCTCGTAGAGATTGGCCATAGCGAGATACGGCACTTGAGAGGTGATGACCGTGACGAGGGGTTGTAGTTAGCGCTGAGGCCAGCAAAGGCGGATAAGACAAGATCCTCCTCCAGAACCTCCCAGCATATTGATCAAAGTTCATCGGCGATCGTCTTGATCCGAGACTGTTAGGTTGCGCTACTCAGTGATCCTTCCTTCACAGTTTGAAGTTGCAACTTGAGTTCAAGAACCCTCGCTAGAGATTGTTCAGTCGTGCGAGAAGTGTTTCTCATAAGGCGGCTAATGTAGACTGGGAAGAAGAACCATGGAGAAAGTAAAAAAGACGATCACCTCATTAACAGGGACTTTAAGGGATTTCACAGTAAAATGATATCTAACTCTGTGGTGATTTTGATAAGAATTGAGTGGAATTGATTATTTGAGAGGGGATTGGTTTCAATCGGGTTAGGAATGATATCATGCTAATACAATTTAAATGTTTGAATTAAAGTTCAATCGAAGAATCTGAATTGTTGATTTGGATTTGGAGAACTTTTTGAGCTGAATTCGAGGATGCCTCGATTGACTTGTCGTTACTGATAAAGAATTTGATTCAAAATCAGATTAATTTGTTGATTCTTCTAGGCACGAATGCCTAATATCTTAGATTTAAGCAAAGATTTTTCTAGTTTTTAATTTTATTTTCCGTGGTGATTTCATCAGATAATTTTTTTTATTGAATATGAGATGAAAAATTGAATCAGGAATGATACTTTTCTTATGGCTATGATATCATATGAATTTGAAACAAACAGTAACGAACATGATCAGCAATATTTATCGTAATCATATAGGTTTATATCTAAACAACCCAGTAACTACCTTGGTTATGTTAAAGAATATCAAACACATAACTATTTATCTTCAAAACTGTACACCAAACGATACAATCTTATATATCTCAAAAAAAAAAAAATTGGAGCTATCAAGTTTAGGCTGCTAAACTTTGAAATTTATGATTCTTCAAAAAAATCAACGGTTGAACCGATTGACTCACCGGTTCGA
>JARJHM010001375.1:0-32988 GCA_033356055.1 Carex pumila | reverse complement strand
CTCTAGTGGCCCTTGGTTACCTATTTATAATGTTTCTCTCTACCCTCACATATATTTCGTAACTCGGTAATTGTAATGGTCATTTTATCCATAACAATTCGAGTTGTGCTTGAAAAATGTGGTTTAATTTCTTACACCATTATTAGTCATGAAATTTGTGATTTTACTAGAAAAAATAAGTATCAAGCCCTTATTATCTCTGTGTAGGAGTAAGTTACCAGTCACTGCATTGATTAAGACCGAATTCACCCCCTTTAACTCTATAATAACCTTTTATGGAAATAAATTAGGATTTAAAATTTCTCGTCTCAGTCACTAATCATTACTTTTACCAAATAAAACAAATATAATTTGATTATAGCTAGTATGTCCAGTGGCTTATATACACCATCTCTTGCAGCTATGATGTTTAAGAGTAAACAAGAACACAACAGCACACCTGGAGTTCATAAAGGTGGTCAATGGATCATATTATTTACATTTTACACATATCAAAATCAAATAAAAATTTTACTCTGGGTAAAGGCGAAGAACTGCACCAATCCTGACCAATCCGACATTTACGAAACTCAGGTTATTGAGGATTGCGTAACTCCATTTTTAGGGAATATTAGACCCGTCTCTTGCCACAAAAAAAGATAATTAAAAATAAAAAATTTATAACACAAAATCTTTCACTATTTGTTTCATAAAATGATACAATAGATAACTATCATCAATAAAATGCCATGTCCATCATAACTAAATTAAAAAACATGAAAATTCATATATTAATTAAATTTCGCAGACTTGATTGGTAATATAAAGTTTCTTACAAATTCCTAAGAATTACTAGGCACAAATAAGAAGAAAACAAAGAAAATTACCAGCACCTTAAAGAAAAGCATCCTACCCGTACATTCATAAAAAAAAAATCACTCAATAAAAAACGTAAATTATAGATAGTGGGTTGACAACTTTCCAAATTCCAAAAGCAAAAAATTTCTCTATTTTTTAAGGAGACTGATAATTATATCTCAAAGAAAATCTCTGAGTGCATCCCCCACACCGTTAATGATTAAATGACCATTAACACCGTTTTTTACAACACTGGTACAAAGTGTAATAATAACTTGTTCAAGTTCAGTTGGTAAGCATGCCACAACTAATGTCGAAACAAGTCATGCGAGGCTTGCTTGTGCTGGACAGCTGGATTTATTTTGATTTTTTTGCTATATTGTTTTTGATTTTCTTTTTTAAATCTTCGCAGAAGCTACAAAGTCGTGAAGAGGAATCAAACTCTCGATCTTTGGATAACCAATAATTCTAGAAATTTTTGTCCTAGCCAACAATTATAGGACAGATTATAAGTTAGTGTTTCTAATTTAATTTTGCCGGTCCAGTCAAACTTCCACAGTTCATGAATGTAATCGGTCCACGGTCTAGGACGGACCACAGTTGGCACCAGTGGCGGAACTAAGTACAAGCAAAGGGGGGCCGGGCACTCCTCAACTTATCAGAAGTTGCTTATTCGGGTGGTTATTTTTATATGATTTTTTATCGATGCATACTGATTGGCACCCCCATGTGGTTGTTATTTCGTCTTTCAGTGGCTTGGCCCCCCCAAATTCAAATCCTAGTTCCGCCCCTACTTGACACGATCCGAATTAGAAGATGAAACTTACAAATTTAATTAGTTAGTTTAGATGTTTGGAATGAATCTCTGCTTAGATGTTTGAAATTTCACACATATTAATCATGCATGTATACCTCTCTCTCTCTCTCAAGAAATTTAGTGGGCACAAATTAATGACACAGGCACCGGGAATAAACAAATGAATCACTTGTAGAATATGTTGACAATTAGAAATTACCTAATTAATTACGCACTCCTTGCAATGACAGCATCCATGAGCCGAACTAGAGGCAATAATTAATTCTATTATAATATGGATCATCTCCACAAATAAGATGACCTAGGCATGTTTCATTGTTTGTTTGCACTATTATCGACAATTTTCATTGAATCAAATTTATCTGAGTGAAATAAGTATTAATTTTCATGCAGTGCCACACCGTGCATCTACAATTACTGGCAATTATTGCATTTGCATTCGATCGAACATCTTGTGTGCACGATCAAGGTCCAAGAAGTATAGTTTTACATGAGATCAGATCCATACAAAACTAAGCAAGTAACACAATAAGATCTAATTCAGTTGAAAAACAGCCCATTTTAGAACAACAAAGATCGTGAATTGATCACGAACAAGAAATAAAAATCAATTTTATTGAAATTCAAGAAATGAGATATCACGACATTGAAGCCAATTTAGTTTAGAACACACAAATTGATTGATAATAGTCTATACTGGTACCAAAGATGAGTTCTAGAAGAGATAATTTAGTTAATTATTACAAAATTATTTGTGTATGTACTTTTTTAATCCTCAATTTAGTACAAAATGAGCTCTATATATTATGAAACTTTATACGTAGACATAACTCTCGTGAAAGAAAGACATATTTGACACATAAATTGTAAATTTAAAAGATAATTTTTTATTTAAAAAATCGACATCAAAATATTACGGCAGTAGAAGCCTACTTCCTAGTAGGGGAAAATTTCATGGATACCCATCAAAAACTTTGAAATTACCTATAATTCCTACTCTAAATTTTATAATATCATATTTATCTATAATTCACTAGTACAAAAAACCTCTTCACCGATCCTTAATCACCGACTGTTTTAACTAAAGCATCAGTGTTTCTACGCCTACACTGACCCTTTTATTAAATAATAGTCAGTGTTGTTGTTCAGCACTGACACTTGAAAAACAGTCAGTGTTGTTGTTCAGCACTGACACTTGAAAAACAGTCAGTGCTTGTTATCAACACTGACGGTTTTAAAAAAAAACAGTCAGTGTTGGTTGTCAATACTGACGGCTTGTAAAGCGTCAGTGTTGAATACCAACACCGATGCTTTTTTAAGCGTCAGTAATTGTTTTCAACAGTGATGCTTTAAAAACCGTCAGTGGTGATAAGCAACACTGACTGTTTCTTTTAAAACCGTCGGTGTTGGTAGTCAACAGTGACGCTCTAAAAAGAGTCAGTGTTGGTAAACAACACTGACTCTTTTTAGAGCGTCACTGTTGACTACCAACACTGATTATTGTAAAACCGTCAGTGTTGGTAAATTTACTGACTGTTTTTTTGGTGGCGTCAGTGTTGGGTATTTACTGACTGTTTTGTTGTGGAACTGTCAGTGATTTTATTTCCCTTATAAGCTATCCTTTTCCCAGTATAACTAGGTCAGTTGCTTGTAAATTTTATTTCGCTCTTCGCCTCCTTTCTGCTTAGCCTCAGCCTCCTTTCAGCTCTCTCTCTACGCCTCCTTTCAGCTCTCTCTCTCCGCCTCCTTTCCGCTTAGCCTCGGTCCATTGTTCTGACCTGCCTCACCCCGCTCAGCCGCACTTCACTCTTTTCTGATCGTGTCCTCTTTCTCCCCTCCTAACACCGTAGATTCATCTCCTCTAAACTGCGGTATAACTCGGTAAGATTTGCTCTTTTTAGCTCTGCAACTGATTTTTTTTTACTTTACGTATGATATTTGTGTTACCCATGTTTGGAATTTTGTGAATTTTGGGCATCTTAATTCTTTCCTCAACTTGGAAAATTTCGGACCTGCTGCAAAATTGGTTCTGTAAATTGTTGGACAGTACTCATCTATCAAAATTATACAAAAAATCAGAACCACTCTGATGCAGGACAGTAGTTATTAAAAGTATTCAATTACATGCTTGGTCCGCCCATGCTATAGTCTGGTAAAGGTCATATGTTTTTAATTCATACACAAATAGGATCTTGATATAATATTCTTTGCTTAGCCGTACTCTCTGATTTGACTTCTCAAGTCCTTAGTTACAATATAATATGGTTTTCTTTGCCTAAGTAGGTGCTTGGTCAACTTACTAAACAATTATTTTTGCAAAGAACTACATGGAAATTTTGTGAACCTACTCAGCATTAGTTAATCCAACCATTTATAAAGTAATATTTTCAACTACCTACTGAGCATTAGTTTCTTGGACATTTCAAAGGCATCATATAGGAAATTTTCTACATTCTTAGTTAATCCAACCCTTTCACTGTCCCAATTAGCTTAATTTGCTATGAATGTTTCTATTAGCATGGTTCTAGCCAAAATCTGTTGCTATACGTAGTTTTATCCATACTATCTATATCCACTGTAACAGCTTTGGAAACCTAGAAAAGTATTCAATTATACAACAACCAATACTTTTTTTTGTTTGTTTGTGTGTGTAGATCGATTGACCAAAAGAAGGCACAGTACAAGGTGCAAAATTTGGCTATCTTATGTGATTGTTTTGTTACAGACTTACATATATAGCGATCTATGTGATTTACATCATTTATCCAAGTTCCGAAGAGAAGGTAAATTTAATTAAATTTGTTGATAGGTTAGATTAATTTTTTTTTCATGGTATTCCTAATTTCAACCGAATTATATATGGATAGTTTGTAGCTTAGTATTATTGTATTGTGCGATCTATCCAATTTGCCTTGAACATTTAGTATGCCTTTTAGGTTGATGCCCGTTCAAAATTAATCCAATAGGGATTAACTTTGAATAGTTCCCTGTTGGGACTGCTCTTTGAATGTTTTGTCTCATTTAGGATGTGAACACATGTTAGAGGATTTGGTATTTAAGAAAAATTCAGTTGCATTTATCCTTGTTCCCACGAGTACGTATTGGATTTCATTTCCAAACGGATGAGATTTTTACGCGTGCTTGGGGAACAAAGGGGAAATGCTGCCGAATTTTTCTTAAATACCAAATCACGTTGACATGTGCTCACTACTGAGACAAAGCATTCAAAGAGTGGGTTAGGATTGTGCACCGGCCCTATGTAAGCCCCAAATTATAATTTTAAGATATACTGACCTCTTACCTAATTATTTTTATAATTACAGATGGATCGAGATTGGATGTATGGAGGTCGTAATACCATTGAGTATTTGGAGGGTGTGAAAAGTTTCATAAAATTTGCCGAGCAAGATATGAAGGCAAAGGGTGATGACACAATTCCGTGTCCATGCAAAGACTGTTTGAACTTGAAGAGGTTTCGCACTATTGAAACAGTGAAAAACCATTTGATTCGTCGTGGTTTCAAAGAGCGATATGCACGTTGGACCAGGCATGGAGAGAGTTATGGAGAAACAAGCACCACTGCTAATACTAAGATTGATCAGGAGGATGAGGATGCCAGTGTTGATAGTGATTAGGAAATGGATGTGAATTATAATTTTAACCCTTATGACAATTTAGGAGAAATGTTTAGTGATGATGAAAATGACAATTTACAAGAGTTGTATGTTGAATCGGAAAAACCTTTGTTTCCTGGTTGTGATAATTTTACAAAAATGGATGCTGTGTTAAAATTGTATAATTTAAAGGCAAGTAACCATTGGAGTGATAAAAGTTTTACCGCTTTATTAAAACTCTTAGGAGATATGCTCCCAGATGAGAACGAGTTACCAAGATCATGTTATCAAGCCAAAAAATTATTGTGTCCTATGGGTCTAGATGTAGAAAGAATACATGCATGTCCAAATGATTGCATATTGTATCGGAAAGAGTACAAGAATTGTGAAGTTTGTCCTATATGTGGTGAATCTCGCTATAAAAGAAAGAACCAAACTGACGGTAATGATGACACAGATAGAAAAGGACCTCCAGCGAAAGTGATATGGTATTTCCCTGTGATACCGAGATTCAAGCGTTTGTTTAAAGATCCTAAGGACGCACAGTTGTTGCGTTGGCATGCCGATGTTCGGAAAACAGATGGAAAACTCAGACACCCTGCTGATTCACCACAATGGAGAAATATTGACAGAAAGTTCAAAAAAAATTTTGGTGCTGAACCAAGAAACCTAAGGCTTGGGTTAAGTTCAGATGGAATGAACCCGTACGGTAACATGAGCAGTCAACATAGCACGTGGCCAGTTTTATTGTGTATTTATAACCTTCCTCCCTGGTTAACTATGAAACGCAAGTATATTATGATGTGGTTACTAATTTCAGGACCAAAACAACCCGGAAACGACATAGATGTGTATTTAGCACCGTTGATTGAGGACTTGAAAAAATTATGGTGCGATGGGGTGCAAGTGTGGGATGCATACCGTAAGGAAAATTTCAAATTGCGAGCAATGATATTTTGCACCATAAATGATTTTCCGGCATATGGTAATTTGTCGGGTTATAGTAACAAAGGGAGGAAAGCTTGTCCTATTTGTGAAGATGATATGGTTGACATTCGTTTAAAAAATTGCAAAAAAACAGTGTACATGGGTCACCGTAGGTTTCTTCCTCCTAATCACCCATATCGTAAGAAGAAGAAAGCTTTCAATGGTGATATTGAGACTGGACGAGCCCGTTCTCCACTGACCGGTAAGGAAGTGTATTCGCGAGTTAAAAATATCAAAGTTCAATTCGGAAAATTTATTAAGAAAAAAAAAGACCTGAAAGGTGAAACTTGGAAGAAGAGATCAATTTTCTGGGATTTGCCATATTGGGAGGACTTACAAGTGCGGCATTGCCTTGATTTGATGCACATTGAAAAAAATGTCTGTGAAAGCTTAGTTGGTTTGTTGTTGGGCATTCCGAAAAAGACTAAAGATGGACTAAATGCTCGCAAAGATATGGTTGAGATGGGCATAAAATGGAGAGAGGTTGCACCTGAACTGAGAAAAACCAAAGATGGATTAAATACTCGAACTTATCTTCCTGTCGCTTTGTACAATTTGTCAAAAGACGAAAAGAGAAGGCTTTGTCAATGCCTTCATAGTGTTAAAGTTCCTTCTGGATATTCTGCTAACATAAAAAAGCTGGTGTCAATGAAGGATTTAAAATTGACCGGGATGAAGTCTCATGACTGCCATGTTTTAATGACACAAATGCTACCTATTGCAATCCGTGGTATACTTCCGAAAAAAGTACGATTACCAATTTTAAAGCTTTGTTTTTTCTTTAATGCAATTTGTAGCAAGGTTATCGATCCTAAAAGTTTGGATGAATTGCAACGTGATGTTGTCGTCACTTTATGTGAGCTTGAAATATACTTCCCTCCGACCTTTTTTGATATCATGGTTCACCTAGTTGTTCACCTGGTCTATGAAATTAAGCTTTGTGGTCCTGTGTTCTTGCGGTGTATGTATCCATTCGAGAGATACATGGGTATCTTGAAGGGGTATGTAAGAAACCGATATTGGCCTGAGGGAAGTATTGTAGAAGGTTATATTGCAGAGGAGGCTATCGAATTTTATAATAGTTATATTGCAGATGTACAACATATTGGTATTCCTAAATCACGCCATGAGGGCCAGGTTGAAGGTGTAGGAGCCATTGGTTTGGAACCAATTGAGGCTGATAAGTCTTTGCATGAAAAAGCACACCTTTTGGTCTTACAACACATGACATACATCTCTCCATACATTAACGAGCACAAAACCATTTTGAAAGAACTTAATCCGACGAAAGGAGACTTGTGGATTACCAAAGAACATAATAGTAAGTTCGCAGAATGGATCAAAAACAAAGTTATTAGACAAAGCGAGGTGGAATTGGCAGATAAATCTATAAAATGGTTAGCAAGAGGTCCAACTATTATTGTGAATACGTACCAAGCATATGACATCAATGGGTACACTTTTTACACAATAAAACAAGATGGAAAAAGCACTAATCAAAGTAGTGGTGTTACTCTAGTAGCTATTTCAGAAGAATTCTCCAAATCTAAAGATGCCCGGGCAATACATGCGAAGAACTCGTACTATGGTCAAATTGAAGAAATATGGGAACTCGATTACGTCAAATTTAAGATTCCGTTATTCCGGTGTAAATGGGTTGATAACCGTCGGGGTGTTCACATGGATAAGTACGGCTTTACTATCGTGGATTTGAAAAAATTGGGATATAAGAATGATCCATTCTACTTGCCAATCAGGCTACCCAAGTCTTTTATGTTGAGGACCCCCTCAATAGTAAGTGCCATATTGTCCTTCACGATAAAAGACGCATAGTGAGCGTTCAAGATGTGGTCGATGATGAAGAGTTCAACCATTTTGAAGAAACACTCCCATTCTCTGTTGGCGTGCCATCTAACGAAGTAAGAGATGATGATATCGATAATGCCAGTTATTTACGGCATGATCATCAAGATGGAGAATATGTGAATTAATTAATCAGTCAATGTGATTAGCTATTAAGGTACATTATTCTAAATTCAATTTAATTTCTAACTTGAAATTTTGCATAAAATTATTCTAATGTTGTATTTATATTTATTGCAGAAAAAAATTGAATTCACCCCGAAGGGAAGGCAACAATTGCAATTTCTATATGTAACGCTAGTTAATATTATGGCAACAGTGCAATTTATATATTTGTTGAAAATTATTCTTATGCAACGCTAGTTAATTGAAAATACTAAGTGAAGATGCATATTTTATTTTATTCTATGTGCATATTTTTTTTTAGTTATTACTAAGATAACTGATTTCCTCATTTTTTTTTTTTAGTTATTTATCTATGTGCATATTTTTTTTTCGGTATTCCAATCAAGTTATCTTAAGTCATATATTATTTTATTCTTTATCTTTATGGAAAATAAAACCTAATTAGATTATTTAAATCTATGAGAGACAATTATTTGATCAGGTTTTCATCTTTATCGGACAATTAATAAAAAAAAAAATGAACATGCATGTCAGCTTTATTAACTCTTAAGCAATTAATTAGCCAGATATAAAAAATCCCTTCACCGACCCTTAACCACTGACTGTTTTCACCGAAGCGTCAGTGTTGCACACTCCTACACCGACGCTTTTATTAAATAACAGTCAGTGTTGTTTTTCAACACTGACGCTTGAAAAAATAGTCTGTTGGTTATCAACACTGACGGTTTTTAAAGCGTCTGTGTTGTTTTTCAACACTGACGGTTTTTAAAGCGTCAGTGTTGGGTGTCAACACTGACTCTTTAAAAACCGTCGGTGTTGATAACCAACACTGACTGTTTATTTTAAAGCCGTCAGTGTTATCCATTTACTGACTGTTTTGTTGTGAACCGTTAGTGATTTTATTTCCCATTTAAAAATAAATAGAAAGTTTGATAGAGTTAAAATTGTGAATTTCATTTCCCGGGTAGCTTGACGCGAAGCATTTCCCCTTATAATTTTGATTTCCCTCTTCGTAAACCCAAAACCTATCTGCCTTGCTATCTCTCTCCCGCCTCAGACTCCCTTGCCCCGAGCACAAAGCTCTCCACCTCCGCCTTGCTGTCTTTCCAAGCTCAAACCCTACCCCGGCCGCCTCAGCCTCCGTCGCCCCAAGCACAAGCCCTACCCCACCTCAGCCTCCCTCGCCTCAACCTCCGTCGGGGATTTCAACCCTTGCTCTCAGCCTCCGTCGTCCCAAGCACAAGCCCTACCCCTCCTCAGCCTCCCTCGCCTCAGCCTCCGTCGGGGATTTTAACCCTTGCTCTCAACCTCCGTCGCCCCGAGCTCAAACCCTACCCCGCCTCAGCCTCCCTCGCCCCGAGCACAAACCCTACCCCTACCCCGCCTCAGCCTACCCCGGCTCCAGCTTCCGATAACAGTGAAGGAGGCAAAAGGGAAAGAAGGAGATCACTTCGAAGCCCCAACAAATATCGACTGGAGCGCACTTGCAGAAATAAGGTTAGAAGTTTTTAAAAGATCACCTAGTTTTACATGTAAGTATGTGCAAAGAGACCACGAAAGGGAAATTGAAGGTGTGGGATTTCCTGAAAGATTGCAATTTATTCCATAGCAACAATTAGATGTTTTACAATTGTTTGAACATGATTTACAAACCAAAAATGGCTGGCTGCCAGCAACCATCCAGTGAGCTACTGTCGTCGGTAGGGGTATATACTCGGTTGATGACGGATGAGGATCGTGTGTCGATGCCGTAGTCCATCCTGTCATGTCATCTATATTCTATGTCTATTGCTGTGGCAAGATTTTATTGTAATGAACAAAATTTTGAAAATCTTAAAAGTTTACTAGGTCAAGATGGGAAAACCTCCATTGGGCATCGAAAAGGCTAGGGAAGAGAGGATCAACTCAAACACGGAGAGGATGAAACAACTTGGCATTCACACAATCGCATGCGATGTCAACGGTTTATCAAATATGAAGAAGATTGATCCAACGAGGAAGAGAAGGGTTGAAATGTCGAGTGAAGAGGAAGATGAGGTTGGAGAAGGCAGTAGCCCTCAAAATCATTGTGGTACCAAACTATGTTTTCTTTTTTTTTGTGAAATTAATTTAGAGAGCCGTGTTGAGGGTTTTTTCCCAAATTATAAGTTGGCCTATTAAATTATGTAATTGCAGATATGCATGTAGAAGAGTATAATCTTTTAAGTTCTTCTAATGGATCAAGTAGTGAGGAGGAAGCATCACAAAAAAACAAGAAAAAAAAGAAAAAGAAGAAAAAGAAGAGAAAGATGGATTCAAACCCTGCCCTTCACTCGAGGTATATTTTCATCATAAGTTGTTGAAATTGTTGAATAATGTTAATTACATTCAACTTAGTTCCCTTTAACTATTTTTTGTGAAATTTGTGAATTGTAGGCCTTGTGAAGAGCAAGGTGTGGTAGGGGAAGGCAGCAGCCATCAAAATCTCATTGGAGAAAATCCAGGTAAATAAACAAAAACAGCAGGCTTATTTTTTGATGTCAATGATACGGTTCAAAAATAAATTACGAGTTGAAATGTTAAATTATGGAATTACAGAGATGGATATAGAGGAGTACAATCCGTCAACATCTTCTGATTCATCGAGTGGTGACGAGGAAGCACCACAAAAAAAAACGAGAGGTCGGACCACTTGTGCTAATTTAGGAAAGAGGCCTAATTTACGTATCAAGTTCAACAGGCATGGGCATCCAAAGGGTAAAATGTTGAGCAAATACTTGACTTACATGTTAACAATGTCAAAAGAGAGATTTCCTACCACTATTAAGAATTGGAAGGAAGTTGACATAAAGTTGAAGGAAGAGTGTTGGGAGGAGATAAAGGTACAACTTAGGTTCAAAGTTAAAAAAATCCTTATGAATATAATTTTAAATTTAAATATTATGTAATTATTTGAAATGCAGCAATTTTGGGGCATAAAGACAGAAAGAGGCTCCAAGCATGCCAAAAAGAAAATGAATGCAGCATGGAGAAATTTTAAGAGTGATCTCATAAATGATTACATGAGGGCAGACAAAGAACCATTCAGCAAATATAATTGGATAAGCTCACAATGTTGGGAAGAATTTGTGAGGCAAAAGTCGACGCCAGAGTTTCAAGTACTATTTAATCAAATTATTAATTATCATATCTTTTCTTTATTTCTTTTTTATACCTAACATGCATGTTTCCTTTGATTGCAGAAATTAAGTGAGAATAATCGCAAACTGTGCAAGAGGAATGACAACCCACACCGCCTAGGATCCCGTGGATACGATGTGAAAAAACCCGTGTGGAAGAAAAAATTCAAAGAGAACTATGAGGATTTGGCACCTATCCTAGATATAAAGGATCAAAGGTGCCAATTTTACGTATTGGGACGAATGGTAACAACACCAGATGGGACTCTTAAGGCCCCTCCAAAGACCCAAGCTTTGATAGAGACCATTGTAAGTGTTGATTCCTTTATCCATTTTTTTTTTTTTTTTGAGAAAAAATAGGGGTCAAAGCCCCCATTTGATTTCATTTAACTGTTACAAGAGGCTTGTAACTGAGAATACAAACACAAGTCTAACTCATGGGTATTGAGTTATGAAAATAAAATGAAATTACAAGAAATTGCTGCTGCTGCTGGTACCCTTTCTAACTTTTGATGTGTTAAATAATGGATTCTTGGTTGGGGTTAGGTTTTAGCGAATCAGAACTCAGATGATTGTGTGCTGGTTAATTAGGTTTCGACCCTTTACGTTCTAGTCAACTTTTTGAAAAAAAGAATAATAAAGTAATCAAAGGATCAAGTATCGGTTCAGATTGACACTCGGGTTTTATTTAGGTTAACCGGTTTAAATAATCTGGTCTGATTAATTCCTTGACACCAAAACAATTTAATTATGTTAACTGGCGAGAGAGAGAGAGAGAGAGATTTTATATTGTTTATAAAATGAAATAATCTGCTGCTGGTGGTACCCTTTCTCAGCTACCGGTTTCTAGTACCAGCTGCTGCTGCCGGTACACGCACCAGCTGGAATTCCGACTTGGAAATTTTTTTTTACTGCTGCCAATTCTTGTACCAGATGTCAGAAATTTTTTTTTACTGCTGCCAATTCTTTTACTGCTGCCGGTTGTTGTACCAGTGTTTTCCAACTGTCAAGGTTTTGGTGTATTCCGTATCAGTAGCAAATATTTCTTGTGTTTCATGTTAGCAAATATTAGCAAATATAAAATCTTTTCTTATATTTTTTAATTTCTTATAAAAATATAAGAAATGAGAATTAGCAAATATAACATCAAGTTTTTAATTTCTTGTACTAATGAGAACTAATTCTCGTATCAGTAGCAAATATAACATCTAGGTTTTTTAATTTCTTGTACTAATGACAACTAATTCTCATTTCTTATATTTTTTCAACAGAAAGACACACAACAAAAGGTCGACTCGGGGGACCTCGAAGTAAGTGGCTTGAGTGATGTTCTCACGCTTTCTCTAGGGAAGCCGGAACATACAGGTCGGATGAGGGGTTTTGGGGCGCACGTGACTAGGAAACAAGGCTTAAATATCCTTAGGGCGCCGAGAAAGAGGGGATTTAACAAAGCCGATATGAAGGCTTTTGCGGAGGAGATAGAGAGAAAATGTTACGCAAAAGTGAGGGAGGAGATGAAGGAGCAAATGTTTGAGCAATTAAGGGATATGCGGGCCGGAATACTTGCTGAGCTCAAAATGCAACAAGCTGCACCAGATCAAAACAGTCCAGGATTCCGTCGCAGCAGTCAACATTCCAATGCAGTTTTAACAAGCCCTCTGGATTCGATTCAGGTATTTATACTTTTATTTACAACTAAAACTTGAAAGTGATAGTATTTTCTTCAATTAGCAAATGTACTACATTGTCTAACTGACTGTTTTTTTTTTTGGTCAAATGTCAAGGTAATCTCACCTTGCTATCTCATTTGTAAAGTTGGAGAGGAACACATCAAGATAGCAAACGCTAGGGTATGGCCGAGGAAGACGGACGAACTTATCCATTGTGAGCCTCTGTTAGAGGACCACATGAAAGTGCAGGTGGATTCGGCTGTTCACGAAATGTATCTCAAGTTTCCTCTCCCAACTAAAATTAACAAGGAGTTTGTCAAAATCGAAGACACATTGGGAAGTTTCATTCAATGGCCCAAAGATTCAATTGTTTTGGATGAGGTAGAATTGTTTTTTAATTTAATTTTTTCATTTCCGATATATTTAATAGCCCACTGTACAGAAAAACCCTTGTTCTTCATCAGTTTTATCGGAAAAATTCAGAAAAAATCCAGAAAAATCCTATATATTTAGTAGTCCACTATAATAGGCTAGTGATGCATGTTCTTCATCACTTTTATCGG
The DNA here is from genome assembly GCA_033356055.1 of Carex pumila. NCBI lineage: Eukaryota > Viridiplantae > Streptophyta > Magnoliopsida > Poales > Cyperaceae > Carex > Carex pumila. Next base: position 19,353 of record JARJHM010001375.1, on the reverse strand, counting down.
AAACAAAACCCTAATCAGCAAAACTAAAAAAAATTTAGTATCACAATTATTTTTATTTAACAAGTTATTATTTGTTCTAGTATATAGACCAAGATGATTCAATGCCCGAGTCGGTATCTAATGACGTTGCAGAATCCATGCATCGTAAGATGCTTATTTCAAAGAAAAGTTTAGTGAATGTGGGACCTGAGTTCAGAGCCATACATGAGAGGGTGATGAGAGAACCGCCTGATAAGAATGAGTTCCTCTTGAAAATTAAGGAGGGTGTCTTACAACCTCAGTCGACGTTAATTAACTTAGCTTTTGACGACTTGAAGGATCTAGCGAAGCAAGACAAGCTCGATGTTTCAATAATATCCATTTGGATTATGTGAGTTTGTTTAACTTCATACAGATAGTGATTAATTTTACAATTTACTCATTTCCAACATTTATGTAATGTCAGATTTCTGAAGAGACATGTCACTGATCTTGGTCGCGAGACTGACGTTGGTTTTTTGAACCCTAGTATGATATCTCAGTTACTTTTTGATACTGACAAGGTGGCCGCTTCAAGCTACTTGCTTGAGTCGTTGAAAAATATGCAGGAGAAGAAATTTATCCTGGCACCATACATTCAAGGGTATGATGGTTGTAGTGGTCACTGGGTGCTTCTAGTTTTTGTGTTGCGCAATAATATGGTGTATGTTATTGATTCTCTACCACCAAAGGAGCTAGATTACGATATCATGTGGCATTTTAAAGAGTGAGCAATAAATCTTACAGTTAGTCTAATTTCATTTACTTACAATTAATCAATGTACTATTTGATGGTAATTACTAATTAATTCATTGGCATTTAATAATTTCAGCATTTTTGAATCTTATGTGGAGGCCGGAGGAGTGCACAAGGAGGGATCAAAGGAATGTGAGTGGAAATACATTAAGGTTTGGCTTTCTGTACACTATTTTAATTTGATAATTGAGTTTTTCATATTCCTAAGGGAATTCTGTTAGAAGTAGAACCTACTGATATCCTCAAGGCAGAAGAGTCAGGTCCATGGTATTATTGGTACTAACATGGATAATTAGAGAAGACAAGAATTAATTGCTCTTTTGTATGGAATTGGGCATCTAATCAATTGTTCGTTTTACAAAGCGGGGCTCATTCTGTTAACGGTAAAAAGGTCATGTAGCTAGGTTACTTGAAATAATAGAAATAAAAAAGAAGGTTCACCATAAATTAGATATTTAGCAAATGAGTAGAGCTCAGTCAGTCATGCATTGCAATGCTTTTTTTTATCAAGCACACAGTACTCTTTTTTTATCTTGTTTAATTTTATATATTCATGTTGATAGTTGAGCGATTATTGATATCACTTCATATTTAAATAGAATAAGAAAAAAAAAGTTTTATATATATATAAATAACTATCCAGGTGTTTAAAAAGTCTTCTATATATAAAAAAAAAAGTCTTCTATATATAAAAAAAAAGTCTTCTTAAGGATATCAGGTGCAATTGTGATTCTATTTTTCTCTATACGCCCCTTAATGTGTTTAAATTTACTTATGCTGAAAATTCATATATAGTGAAGAACCTCTTTTATTACTTGCTTTTACTTACATTGACCATTTCAGAGCCCTAAGCAAGAAGGTGGGAAGGTGTGTGGATTTTACGTCATGAAACACATGCAAGACCTAGTCACTACGCAATTTGATGTTTTTCCTGATGTATGTATTTTACAGTTGAACTTGATTCAATTTTCATATAACTTGGATAAAATTAACTTAATATGTACTCATGTAGTGTGATTTACCGACAAAAAAGTATACATCGACACAACTTCATGCAATAACAAGACAATGGTGTAGATTTTTCTTGGACAACTACTAATCTATTTATAAGACATGTAATGCTTGGTAAATTTTGTTATATTTGCATATTTTGTTCATAGTTTAGTTGTATATTTTGTTCATATTTGTCATGTAAATTTTGTTATATTTGCATATTTTGTTCATAGTTTAGTTGTATATTTTTTTTCATATTTGTGTGTTCTTTGGTGAATGAATCTATTATGTTGTGTGTTTTTTGGTGAATGAATATATTATGTTGTCTAAATTATTTGTATGATATATTGTTTAACATCGATAAATGTTAAATAGTAATATATGGCTAGCAAGAATATGGAGGCTAGCCCAAATATAAATAGAACCATGCCGAAATTTTTATATCAACACTGACGGTTATAAAGCTAATAACGACTATTTTTAATATATATATACTAACATTTTTAACATCAACACTGACACTCTAAAAAGCGTCGGTGTTGGTGCTCAACACCGACGCTTAAAAAAGCGTCAGTGTTGTGCTCAACACTGACTCTTTTTCAAGCGTCGGTAAAAGGTAACCTTCACTGGCGCCGGCTTTACTGACATCGCTATAACAGTCGGTGTAGGGGTATTTCAACCGTCGGTGAAGGGGTTTTTTGTACTAGTGATTCCTCCATTAATCATCACTCTCTAACCGACTCACTACCCTATGCTATCTGCCTCTCTTCGATTCTCTGAAGAAGAAAAAGGAAACAAATAAAAAGAAAAAAAGTAAAGAAGAAAAGAAGAATACAGAAACAGAGAAAGGAAAAGAAACAGATAAAAAAAAAATGGAAAAAGAGAGAAAAATATTAAAAGGGAGATTGGTAATATGTTTAATTGAAAGTAAATAGAAGCAATTGCTATCCGTCGTCATAATTATGAAAGAGATGGGCAAGACAGACATGATGGAATTTTTATGAGTAGCACGGCTTACGAGTTCATTGTTTTCTCTACGATATCAGGTGTGGGGTTACTAGAGTTGTTTGATGTTACATTTTTAAGAATTAAATTGTTATTCGTTTGTCATGTTGAATAATTGTTTGTTGCATAATTTGAGATGTGTGAATCATCTGCATAGTCCAATCAAATTATAATTGAAATTTATGTGATTTCGTTGATCTATCATTTTGTACGGTTTATCGTTTGTATGAATCTCCTATTTTGAATTACGATTGAATCACCACAAGTTTATGTTTATGGAAATCTGTTGAGCTCTCCAAAGTCTAGGAGCTATAGACTAGACTTTGGTTACGGAATCCTTATGCGCATATGGTGAACGACCCTCGCTAATCCTAGTACCGGTTGGGAGGGGGAATCTGATTCTGTTTCTGACAGTGACTATGGGTGACTATAAAGAAACGTCTGATTGATGTCATATCCAGTCTGAAACCGGAATGACAGGTTCGTTTAATGTGTTGAGAATTACCTATTTTGAGTTTATTGTATACGAAATATTATCTGACTATGAACTAGACTTTAGTTAACTGTATAAGCCTAAGAACATCAGATGAGGGTCAATGGAGGGTATTGAGTACTGACAGGTGTGGATTTAGTGTGGCCACCTGTGTGACAAGTTGGTGGATCATCTGTATGTGTTACCAGACCTAACAATTTGAGTTTAAGCCTAATGTATCTATTGAGCTTCATTTGAAATTCTATTAATTGAGATTTGATTGAATACTGTGATTGAGAAAATGCATTCATTTAATATATATAAACTGAACTGTTAATGTCAAATTGCGAGGATTTAATTTTGGATATGGATTGATTGCAAGTCCAGTGGCCTGATTGTGACAAATTCGCATTGGGAGATAATATTATATTATTTCTCACTCCCACCCTTTGGGTTATTTTCAGGTTTATTACATGGATATGGAGAGATGGTTCTAGATTGCATTTGACAACATAACCACATGGAAATGGGGTTTTGGGTTGTTGAAATTGACAAGATGCGGGAGGCATCTCTATAATATAGTTTGCCGTATTTTGTCAGATAATTTTGTAAGATATATTGGGATGTGGTTAATATATAATGGTGTTATTGGTAATGCATATAAAAGATCCACTGCTTTGTGTATATATTTTAATAAATATACGCAGTAGGCTGTCATATCCGTATTTTGGAGTGTGACAATTCCCAACCCTTTATTATAAAAATAAAAATATATAGTTTGATTAAGAAATATGTTTAGTAGTCTAATTGCCTAGAGAACAAACTATTAATTTTCTACCTGTGATGCACATATAAATTAAAATGCTGGATTTTTTCTTATATATTCTTGTTATTTTTATTTATTTATGAAGATTAAGTTTGATATTTTATAAAATAAAATGAACTTTAATAGAAGAAGCAACAAATTTGGTATATTTGTGAGTTATTTAGAGTATCTATAACTCCACAACTCAAATGAGTTTATAAATAATTGTTAACTACTTTTTAGAAATTTAGGTCTTTAAAGTTTCTAACTCTTACATCCTTGAAACTAATTTTAGAGTTTCCGTTAAGCCACATCAACAATAAATTAAAAAGGAGACCAATATTAGCCAATCATTTAGCTAGGATAGAGTTTATAAACAAGTTCTTAATAATAAACTTTACTGCATAGTTTGTAAACAAGAAACTTTTCCACTTCTTTGAAACTGAATTAGAATCTGCCACATTAGATTAGAAATGAATAATACCAGGGATGTAGATGCTCTTAGGTTTTGTTGAGGGGGAGATATGTAATTTTGAGGTTTTTGAGGGATATACATGAATTTCTTTTTTCATAATATTATAATACTGGTGCGCTAGAAAACAAAAATGGTTAAAAGATTTGACTTACAGAAGTCGGTGCCTCGAAATCTTGCACTAGATTTTTTTTTTGAAGTTTATCAGCAGGAATCGATGATTTAAAAAAAAAAAAGTAGACTAGAGAAGTCCAGTCTAGCCTAGATAAATATATCAATCAAATTTGTACATTAACATCGATGCTCGTATCATTATGTGTATTAAATAAAAATAATATTTACCTGCATGCATTTTACTATCAATACCATTATGAAATGGATGTCAATGATATAGCTTTGGCTGGTGATAAAAATATAATCAACTTGATATAAATTGAAAACTTTAAAGACTACACTGATTTAAAAAATAGTTAATGATATTTTATTCACCATTTGTGCAATGACAAATCTAGAAATATAGAAAAAGGTGATTAACTTGTATATATCAATTTGTAACTTTTTTCTTCTAGAAAATAATCTTCAGTTCGTCTAATTAATCATCTTTGTGCTCCTGTCACTATATATACATGCAAGCACCACATGTAGAACTCAGAGACTTCATCTCAAACCCAACAAGAAAAAATCAAGAGAGATACATAACATGAACAAAAGCTTATTTTCTCTTGTTCTTATTCTTCATGTTTTTTTCTTAGCCTCTGCAGACACTGGGTGGATACCTATTCCTAATGCCTCTACAGACTCGGCAGCCAAAAGATGGGGCTCGTATGTGTCTCTCTATCTCTTTCTCTACACACTCACATATGTTTCATAATTCAGTAATTGTAATGGTCATTTTATCCAAAAGATAACAATTGGAGTTGTGCTTGAAAAATATGATTTTCTTAAACCATTTTTAGTTATGAAACTTGTTATTTTATCTTTCTACGAGTAAGTTCTAGTGACTGCATTGATTAAGACTGAATTCACCCCTTTAACTCTGTAATAACCTTTTATGAAAAAATATTAGGATTTAAAATTTCTCGTCTTAGTCACTAATCACTACATTTACCATTCGGTGATAGAAATAATATGAACCAGAATTACATACCCAATAACATACGTTTCTTCTTTTAACTAAAATAGTTATCATGTCATAATTATTTAATTCGATTGGCTTATATGCACCATCTTTCGCAGCTATGCTGTTTCAGAGTATAACAAAAACACCGGAGCACACCTGGAGTTGATAAAGGTTGTCAACGGATTTTATATGATTCTAAACCTGGTCAATCCGACATCTTTTGAAATTCAAACTAAAGTTTTACTCTGGGTGGAGGCGAAGAACTGCACCAATCCTGACCAATCCAACATTTACGAAACTCATGTTTCCGACCATTGTGTATATCAACTTCCTCCTATTTATGGCGTCAATTGCCATGAAAGTTTTGAGTATTTTATGAAGTCGGGGTAGGTTTTTGAGTTTTTCAAAGAAGATGATCGCCGATAATTTATTTCTTATAGTTTGTTTCTTCAGTAGCTTGGATTGGTATGTTTTAGATTGCTGACTTTTGTTTTGTTTTGTTTTGTGTGATGTTGCTCTGTTTCTCTGTATGCAATTGTTATCATATTATTTAAGACTTGTTTTGTTTGATGTGGTACCATTACATTAGAATTCAGAGAATATATATGGCGTTTTATTTGGTTTACTTTTTGAACTGTGGTGCAATGTTTGATTCAAGTAATTAAATGGCAGTTATATGACCTCATTTTTTTCCCTCAATATTTTTTAAGGTTGGTTGCTTGATGCCTCCCACATATGTTTTAATAAAAAAGTGTATTTACAAGTTTATAATTTCCTGGCACCTCATGCCATGGCTATTTCTCTGGCTATGCTTATGCCATGCCTATATATGCCTATATCAGCATTTACTGTTAGTATGTACATGATTTAATTTGGCCTCCAAATTGGTCTGTACATAATTGACTTGATGCACAAATGTCTAAATCACATAAATTGAAGAATCGAAAACCTATTCATAACTCGGAATTTGAAAATAAATTAAAACAACAAATTATGCACAATTTGTTTGCAATCGTAATTTTCCAATTCAGAAGTGCAACAATTCTACCACATATATTTACTATTTAATATACTTAACATAAGGCATGTATTTTTTGTATGCATTACCAATATCATCCATTATTTTTTTCACATCTCAATTTAATATACAAGGATTATCTATCCATGTGAAATTCAAGAAATGAGATATCAAGACATTGAGACCAATTCTAGCTAGAAAACAGAAATTGATTGATAATATATAGTCTATATTGGTACCAGAGATGAGTTCTTTTATAGCCAAATTTAACAATAGAAGAAAGAAGTTAGTTAATTATAACAAAATTATTAGTGTATATATTTTTTGAATCCTCGATTTATTTAGTATAAAATGAGCTATATATATTATGAAATTTTATACGCATATATAATTCTCCTAATTAATAAAAATAAGACATATATTTGACACTTTAAATTGTAAATTTAAAAGATCAATTTACAAAAAAAAAACTATCACACTTTGACATCTCAACATTATATGGCAGCAGAACTCTACATATATAATAGGGGCAAATTTCATGTATACCCCCCTAAAAAACATTGAAAGTACGTATTTCCTCCTCTAAAATTTATAATATCATATTACCCCTTTAAATTTCAAAAACTCACTAGTTAATTGCACATATAAATGTATATTTACTAACAACTATTGTCCTAAATAACCGGTGTTAAATTAAAATGCTGAACATTTTTTCTATATATACTACATATTTTTATTTTCTAATAAAAATTAAAATGGATATTTTATAAATATAAAATTAATTTTAATAGAAGAAGCAATAATTTGGTATATTATTATTTTTTTTATGTTTTTGAGGGGTATACATGAAATTCTCCCTTCATAATATTATAATACAAAGGTCAGCGCCTCGAAATCTTGCACTAGATTTTTTTTTTAAGTTTATTAGAAGGGATCCATGATTTAAAAAAAAAAATAGACTAGAGAAGTCCAGTCTAGCCTATTGATAAAAAATAATAATTAAACTAGAGGAATATCAATCAAATATGTATATTAACATCGATGCTCGTATCAATGAATTAATTGAAGTTGAAATGGATGTTAATGTACGTAGATCTCCAGATAGCTTTGACTGGTGATAAAAATAGGATCAACTTGATATAAATTGAAGACTTTTAAGACTAAACAGATTTAAAAATTAAGAACTAGGTTAGTGTATTCTATGTGAGAAGTAATGAATTCGAAACTAAAATGGAAGAAATTCTTTATTATAATAAATAGGGGTATTAAATGATTGGGTAGCTTGACTTCAAACCTTAACTTAAAGAACAAAAATTTAAAGACCGGAAACGGCAATAATTAGTTGGATGGTATTTTATTCACCATTTGTGATTTGTGTAATTTACTCTTGCAATAACAACTCTAAAAATATAGTAAAAGGTGATTAACTCTTATAGTACAAGTTCTACTTTGACATGCTGAGACAAAGCGGTCTTGTTACGATCTTGTCCGTTAAGCTCACGTACCAATTTAGCAGTAAAGAGGAAAAATATAATGAAAATTTAGATACAAGAGAAAACAACTCAAATAGACTCAACTTTATTCATTCAAAATAACTTGTTGTCTTACAACAATGATACCTGAACCTATTTATAGCTAAACATTACTTAATCCCTAAGAAACAATATTAAAAGCCATTTAATTAAAAACCCAAAATCCAATATTATCATGCCATCCAAGAAAAAATATTACTTAGTCCCTAAGAATAATTATTCAATGCTTAATTAAAACCACAACTCAAAGATTGTCGTGCAAGGCAAATTCCAATACTTCCGGTCAAAAGGAGTATTAACAAATATCAAGACAACTATTAATTTTGCTTAGAAGATCATCCATGGAATTAAATTTCATATTGAATGTATAAATCCTTGATTGATTTGGATTTATTGTGGCCATTGAGTGTGTCCGAATTAGAGTCAGACATGTCTTCAATACGCACCACGTCACATGCACGCCAATTTCGTTAAACATTTTAATAAGAAAGTCCATCGTATGGAATTAATTAATTTGTAACTTTTTTTTGGAGTAAAGATTGGAAGTTAAGTCACTCAATTATTTAATATCTAAAAAAAAAATTCTATCTGGATTTTGACCCTTCGCCTTATACAGGGAGGACATTTCCTTAACGACTGAACCAAACACTAGTGACCAACAGTATTCCTTCAGTTTAATTAAAGTTTAATCAATAACATCAGTATTCCTTCAGTTCAATTAAAGTTTAATCAATAACATCACCAATAGTTTTATTAATCATCTTTCAGCTCTTGTCACTATATATATATACATGCAAGCACCACATGTAGAACTCAGAGAATTCCCCTCAAACCCAATAAGAAAACATCAAGAGAGAAACATAACATGAACAAAAGCTTATTTCTTCTTCTTCTTCTTCTTTTTGTTTTTTTTCTTCGCCTCTAGTATGGCTCGGTCAACCCCTCACATGTTGGTCTCCTCTAGTGGCCCTTGGTTACCTATTTTTAATGTTTCTCTCTACACTCACATATATTTCGTAACTCGGTAATTGTAATGGTCATTTTATCCATAACAATTCGAGTTGTGCTTGAAAAATGTGGTTTTCTTACACCATTATTAGTCATGAAATTTGTGATTTTATTAGCAAAAATAAGTATCAAGCCCTTATTATCTCTGTATAGGTGTAAGTTACCAGTCACTGCATTGATTAAGATCGAATTCACCCCCCTTTAGCTCTATAATATCTTTTTATGGAAAGAAATTAGGATTTAAAATTTCTCGTCTTAGTCACTAATCATTACTTTTACCAAATAAAACAAATATAATTTGATTATAGCTAGCACGTCCAGTGGCTTACATGCACCATCTCTTGCAGCTATGATGTTTCAGAGTAAACAAGAACACAACAGCACACCTGGAGTTCATAAAGGCGGTCAATGGATCATATTATTTAACATTTTACACATATCAAAATCAAAAAAAAAATTTACTCTGGGTAAAGGTGAAAAATGCACCAATCTTGACCAATCCGACATTTTGGCTACCCAAAGATTGAGAGTTTGATTCCTCCTCACAACTTCGTAGCTTTTGTGAAGATTTAAAAAAAAAATAAACAATATAGAAAAATAAAATCAAAATAAATCCAGCTGTCCAGCACAAGCGAGCCTTGTGTGACTTGTTTTGAGATTGGTTGTGGCATGCTTACCAACTGAACTTAAACAAGTTATTATTACACTTTGTACTAGTGTTGTAAAAAGATATAATACATAACTATCATCAATAAAATGTCATATCTATCATAACTAAATTAAAAACGTGAAAATTCATATATTATTTAAATTTTGATCTATGATTTACAAAATTCTATGAATTACTATGAATTACTAGGCTTGATTGGTAATATAAAGTTTCTTACAAATTCCTATGAATTACTAGACACAAATCAGAAGGAAACAAAGAAAATTACCAGCACCTTAAAGAAAAACATCCTACTTGTGCCTTGAAGGCAAAAGACTTCCTAAAGTACTTCCATAAAAGGAGAAAACATCCTATCCCTACATTCATAAAAGGAAAATTACTCAATAAAAAATAGTAAATCCTTACAGATAGGTGGTTGACAGCTTTCCAAATTCCAAAAGCAAAAAAATTCTCTATTTTTTAAGGAGCCTGATAATTGTACCTCCAACAAAATCTTCGAGTACGTCCCCCACACCGTTAAATTAGTTAGTTTAGATGTTTGAAATGAATTTCAGCTTAGATGTTTGAAATTTTACACATATTATTCATGCATGTATACCTCTCTCTCTCTCAATAAGAAATTTAGTGGGCACCAGTGTTCTAAATAGCTAGCTATAGCTTTTTCGGACCCTAAAAGATATATGGCGTTATGGTCAATATATAGCTAGTTACTTAGTGCAATCGCTTATTTTTTTAATTGTCCCGCTATACCACTATAATCGCTATTTAAACCGTTGGTGGGCACAAATGAAACAGGCACCGGGAATAAATAAATGAATCACTTGTAGAATATTTTGACAATTAGAAATTACCTAATTAATTAAGCACTCTTTACAATAATTAATTATATTATGATATTGTGCGTTTTATCAAAGAGATGTTGTGCGTGCTATCTATATTGAACCGCTGTTGTTTGTTTGCACTATTATCGACAATTTTCATTGAATCAAATTTAGCTGGGTGAAATAAGCATTAATTTTCATGCCGTGCCACACCATGTATCTACAATTAGCGGCAATTATTGCATTTGCATTCGATCAAACATCTTGTGTGCATGATCAAGGTCCAAGCAGTAGACTTTTAGATGAGATCCAATCATTGATCAGATCCATACAAAACTAAACAAGTAACACAATAAGATCTAATTCAGTTGAAAAGCAGCCCATTTTAGAACAACAAAGATCGTGAATTGATCATGAACAAGAAAGAATTTAAATCAATTTTATTGAAATTCAAGAAATGAGATATCATGACATTGAAGGCAATTCAGCTAGAACGCATAAATTGACTGATAATATAGTCTATATATTGGTAACAAAGATGAGTTCTATAAGAAATAATTTAGTTAATTATTACAAAATTATTTGTGTATTTACTTTTTTAATCCTCAATTTAGTACAAAATGAGCTCTATATATTATGATATTTTATACATAGACATAACTCTGGTGAAAGAAAGACATATGTGACACTTAAATTGTAAATTTAAAAAATAATATTTTTTAAAAATATTCGACATCAAAATATTACGGCAGTAGAACCATACTTCATAGTAGGGGAAATTTTCATGGATACCCACCAGAAGCTTTGAAATTACGTATAATTCCTATTCTAAAATTTATAATATCATATTTACCCAACTAAATTCAAAAAACTCACTAATTTATCTAATTTATTGCATTTTCTATTACAATTCTTTTCTCAATTATAAAACTCTCAACCCTTTATTATAAAAATAAAAATATATAACTTGTTTAAGAAATATGTTTAGTAGTCTAATTGCCTAGAGAACAAACTATTATTTTTCTACATGTGATGCACATACAAATTAAAATGCTGAATTTTTTCTTATATATTCTAGTTATTTTTATTTATTTATTTATGAAGATTAAATTTCATATTTTATAAAACAAAATGAATTTAAATAGAAGAAGCAACAAATTTGGAATATTTGTGAGTTATTTAGAGTTTTTAAATAACTGTTAACAACTTTTTAGAAATTAAGGTCTCTAAAGTTTCTAACTCATACATATTTGAAACTATGTTAGAGTTTCTATTAAGTCACATCAATAATAAATAAAATTGAGAAACAATTTTAGCCAATCATTTAGCCAGCATAGAGTTTATAAACAGTTTTTTAATAATAAACTTTACTGCATAGTTTGTAAATAAGAAACTCTCTCACATCTTTGAAATTGAATTAGAATCTGCCACTTCAGATTAGTAACTAATAATACCAGGGATGTAGATGCTCTTAGGTTTTGTTGAGGGGGAGATATGTAATTTTGAAGTTTTTGAGGGATATACATGAATTTCTTCTTTCATAATATTATAATACTGGTGCGCTAGAAAACAAAAATGGTTAAAAGATTTGACTTATAGAAATCAGTGCCTCCAAATCTTGCACTAGATTTTTTTTTGAAGGTTATCAGCAGGAATACATGATTAAAAAAGAGTAGACTAGAGAGTCTAGCCTAGATAAATATATCAATCAAGTCGGTGCCTCGAAACTTGCACTATTTGTGCAATGACAAATCTAGAAATATAGAAAAAGGTGATTAACTCGTATAGATCAATCTGTAACTTTTTCTTCCAGAAAATAAACTTTTGTTCATGTTATTAATCATCTTTGAGCACCTATCAGTATATATACATGCAAGCACCACATGTAGAACTCAGAGACTTCACCTCAAACCCAACAAGAAAAAATCAAGAGAGATACATAACATGAACAAAAGCTTATTTTCTCTTCTTCTTATTCTTCATGTTTTTTTCTTAGCCTCTAGTATGGCTCGGCCAACCCCTCGCAAGTTAGAAGACTCCACTGGGTGGACACCTATTTCTAATGCCTCAGACCCGGGAATCCAAGCATGTGGCTCGTATGTCTCTCTCTATCTCTTTCTCTACACACTCACATATGTTTCATAATTCAGTAATTGTAATGGTCATTTTATCCAAAAGATAACAATTGGAGTTGTGCTTGAAAAATATGATTTTCTTAAACCATTTTTAGTTATGAAACTTGTTATTTTATCTTTCTACGAGTAATCCCTTATTTTCTCTTTCTAGGAGTAAGTTCTAGTGACTGCATTGATTAAGACTGAGTTCAACCATTTAACTCTGTAATAACCTTTAATGAAAAAAAATTAGGATTTAAAATTTCTCGTCTTAGTCACTAATCACTACATTTACCATTCGGAGATAAAAATAATATGAACCAGAATTACATACCCAATAACATAAGTTTCTTCTTTTAATTAAAAGAGTTGTCATGTCATAATTATTTAATTTGATTGGCTTATATGCACCATCTTTTGCAGCTATGCTGTTTCAGAGTATAACAAGAACACAGCAGCACACCTCGAGTTCATAAAGGTTGTCAATGGATCTTATATGTTTATATACCAGGGCAATTCGACAATACCTTTAGAAATTACCTTTAAAATTTTACTCTGGGTGGAGGCGAAGAACTGCACCAATCCTGACCAATCCGACATTTACGAAACTCAGGTTTCCGACCATTCTGTATATCAAAACCCTGTTCATGGCCCCATTTATAGCTACAGAACTTTTGATTATTTTACAAAGTTGGGGTAGGTTTTTGAGTTTTTCAAAGAAGATGATCGACAATAATTTATTTCTTATAGTTTGTTTCTTCAGTAGCTTGGATTGGTATGTTTTAGATTGCAGACTTTTTTTTTTTTTTTTTGTGTGATGTTGCTCTGTTTCTCTGTATGCAGTTGTTATCATATTATTTAAGACTTGTTTTGTTTGATGTGGTACCATTACATTAGAATTCAGAGAATATATATGGCGTTTTATTTGGTTTACTTTTTGAACTGTGGTGCAATGTTTGATTCAAGTAATTAAATGGCAGTTATATGACATCATTTTTTTCCCTCAATATTTTTTAAGGTTGGTTGCTTGATGCCTCCACTAGTGGAAAAACATGAATCAAGATCGGCCTATCTGAATCGGTTATATGAAATAACCGATACTAATACCTATCTGGATCGGTTTTCTGAACAAAACCGATTCTAAAAACTAGTTAGATCGGGTTTTTTAGTCAACCGATCCTAATTTGTGAACTATCAGGATCAGTTTTTTATAAAACCGATCCTGATACTATCAGGATCAGTTGTTCTAAAAAACCGATCCTGATAGTATCAAGATCAGTTGTTCTAAATAACCGATCCTAATAGTTTAACTATTAGGATCGGTTTTTTAGAACAACTAATCCTGATACAATTTTTTTTTTCAAAATTGGTTCTGCAAAAAAAAAAAAAAAAAAAATCAGGGTCGGTTTTTAATAAAAAACCGATCCTAATAGTATTAGGATCGGTTTTTTATTAAAAACCGACCCTGATTTTTTTTTTTTTTTTTTTCTTGCAGAACCAACTTTGAAAAAAAAATTGTATCAGGATCGGTTTTATTGCTAAAAACCGATCCTAATAGTATCTGGATCGGTTTTTAGCAATAAAACCGATCCAGATAGTTTTTTTCTTTTATTTGGAAAATCTTTTCACATGGTTATGTTTAAATAAATATAAAAAATTACATATTAGAAATATAAGTTAATTATTTAATAGAAATTTTATTTAATTTTCAAATTCTACTTAAATAATATTAATGCAATTTTGATGAAAATTAATGTAATTTATATTATTAAAATTTATGTGATCATGGTAGAGTTGATTTTTGCCGAACCAACTTTAAAAAAAAAATAGTATCAAGATCGGTTTTTTATAAAAAACCGATCCTAATACTTTATATGAGAAACATCACCGAACCCCACTCATATTGATGGTCTATCAACCATCAAACGGCTACCATTTATTTTATTTTCTGTTTGGTAATGCATGTAGATGGATAAATATTAAGAAAAATGTGAAAAATATAAAAATTATTTATTTGTTTTTGTATGGCCAAATCAACTCTACCATGATCAATTTTGTACAATTTTATTATTATTAATGGCATCAAATTGTTAAATGGAATGCAGACCGTTCATTTCTGCATGATCATCCAACGGTGGGTCTGTAATTAAATGACATGTAATAATTTTTAAAATGATCAAGATATAACATGGAACATTAATAACGTAAAAGTGCCGAAGGCCCGACAACTGTAAGTCTTGATCCAACGTAAACTATTTACGGCCGTGCGATGTTGCTATATTGTTTTGCTTTGATGAACTAGTAAATGAATCCCGAATTGTATCAAATTTTATAATGGTGAAATTAATATGACATTCTTTCATTTTAACGGTTCCGATCGACCAAATGCTAATGTTCGTATTCGTTCCTTCACAACCCCACACAACAAGGGTTCAAGTCCTATGTATATTATTATATGGCACAAGTCATTGACGCATCATGCATGATTGTATAAAAGAATTCAATAGTCAAAATGACTTCAAAATGAAATATCAATGTCAAATAATTAATTATATTATCACATAAATTTTAATAATATAAATTACATTAATTTTCATCAAAATTACATTAATGAAATATCAATGTCAAATAGTACCTATCTGCTGTTTAATATTATTTAAGTAGAATTTGAAAATTAAATAAAATTTTTATTAAATAATTAACTTATATTTCTAATATGTAATTTTTTATATTTATTTAAACATACCCATATGAAAAGATTTTCCAAATAAAAGAAAAAAACTATCTGGATCGGTTTTATTGCTAAAAACCGATCCAGATACTATCAGGATCGGTTTTTAGCAATAAAACCGATCCTGATACAAATTTTTTTTTTCAAAGTTGATTCTGCAAAAAAAAAAAAAAAAAAAATTAGGGTCGGTTTTTAATAAAAAACCGATCCTAATAGTATTAGGATCGGTTTTTTATTAAAAACCGACCCTGATTTTTTTTTTTTTTTGCAGAACCAATTTTGAAAGAAAAATATTGTATTAGGATCGGTTTTTTATAATAAAAAACCGATCCTGATACTATTAGGATCGGTTTTTTATAAACAACCGATCCTAATGATAACTTCCTATATAACCAGCTTAGCTAGGGTTCTTCTTATTTTCATTTCGCGCCTCTCATCTTCAATTTAGCGTCTCTGTCTCCGTATCTCCCTCTCAAATCCTCAGTACTCTGTCTCTCTCTCTGTCTCCGTCTCTCCCTCTCCTCCGTGTGTCTCTCTCTCTCTTTCTCTCCATCTCTTCCTCTCAAATCCGAGCCTCCCGCACCTCCGGCTCAATTGTGCCAGTTTTTATTTTTTTTATTGTTTCAAAAATTAAATAATGGTATTTGTATATTGTTTTATAGTTTTTAGGATATCTCTCTCAAGTTACTTAATCATCCGGCCGATCAACTATCATGGTATTAGCTTTATCTAATTTTTTCATTATTATACTTTTAAAACACATTTTTTTGTATTTTTTATTGGAAAATGTTTTTTCATCTAATTGTTACCTTTGTTTTTGTTTTTAGGGTCTTTTTTAATCTCAAGTGATGTGATTGCAAAAGAGGTAATTATTGATTTTTTTATTGTTGTGCTTTACATTAATTGCATAAATGTGTATATTGCATAAATGTGTGTTAATTGAAGAAATAACCCAATTAGTCACTTGTATGTTTGTTAATTAATTTTTTTTTGAATTTAAATTTCTTGTTATAATATGTAATGCTTCACAAAACTTTGTATGAAGTACATGAATTTTTTGTAATAGTTTAAGATGTCTATGACAATTAATTTAGAATGTGTATATGATATTTAATTGATTATTGCTTCTTCCTATGCAAACAAAAAAAATTTAGGATGCTGGCCAGCAAAATATATATGGAAGCTGGTCAAATAAATAAAAATATTTTTTTTAGCTTCAATAAAACATCAGGATCGGTTTTTATTCAAAAACCGATCTAGATATGTAATTTAAAAAAAAAAATCTAAAATACTATCAAGATCGGTTTTTATATAAAAACCGATCTTGATATTTTTTTTTCGAATTTTTTTTAATTAAAAATTACATATCAAGATCGGTTTTTATATAAAAACCGATCATGATAGTACGTATCTGGATCGGTTTTTATATAAAAACCGATCTTGATAGTTTTTTCGAATTTTTTTTAATTAAAAATTACATATCAAGATCGGTTTTTATATAAAAACCGATCCAGATACGTACTATCAAGATCGGTTTTTATATAAAAACCGATCTTGATATGTAATTTTTAATTAAAAAAAAATTCGAAAAAAAATATCAAGATCGGTTTTTATATAAAAACCGATCTTGATAGTACGTATCTGGATCGGTTCTTAGTCAAAAACCGATCTAGATAACAACTATTAAGATCGGTTTTGTTAAAAAACCGATCCTAATAGTTTCTATTTGGATCGGTTCTTTAAAAAATATAAAACCGATCCTGATAGTATCAGTATCGCCTTCAACAGGATCGGTTGGATTCCGATACTGATATGTATATATAACCGATCCTGATTCCATATTTTCCACTAGTGCTCCCACGTATGTTCTAATAAAATGTGTATTTACAAGTTAACCTTAGTGAGAATTTTATCTCATCAGACGAGCCAAAGAAAAATTTTGATTTTTAAAGGGATGTGAGATTTCAAATGGTATCATATTCAAAATTTGAGATATCATCATACTCTAACCATTTATAAAAAGAATGAACATGATTATCTTGTGATCATCTCTATATCAATTTATTTTTCAAATGAGAAGACAGTAAAATGTTGAAACTTGTGATGCAAGACAATCAATTTAGTCCTATAAATACCAGTTATTTGCCTTTGAAAAGACAAACTTAAATGAGAATTAGAAAATGCCCCAACCACAAAAATAAACCTATCAGTAACAATAGAAAAAAAGGTTTGGAAATTAATATTTTAAGATATGTTCACTACACAATCTATCTAACTAAAAAAAAGTTTTTTTTTTCCATTACCTATCTCTTTATTTAAGCCTAAATTGATAACCACATGATCTTTTAGGATTGATAGCCAAAATGGTGAGCAAAGAGAAGGAGTTCTAGTTCTATATTTACTAAGTAAAATATTTTTTCATCTACCAGAAACAGAATTATCTAGAAACCGATACCACCATTTTAAACCTTAACTTAAAGAAACAAAAAAATTAAAAACCGGAAACGGCAATAATTCAAGAACAGCCCATTTTAGAACAACAAAGATCGTGAATTGATCACGAATAAGAAAGAAATTAAATCAAATTTATTGAAATTCAGATATCACGACATTGAAGCCAATTCAGCGAGAACGAATAAAATTGATTGATAATATAGTATATATATATATTGGTACCAAAAATGAGTTCAAGAAGAAATAATTTAGTTAATTATTACAAAATTATTTGTATATTTATTTTTTTAATCCTCAATTTAGTACAAAATGAGCTCTATATATTATTAAATTTTATACGTAGACATAACTCTCGTGAAAAAAAGACATATTTGACACTTAAATTGTAAAATATTTTAAAAAAAAAATCGACATTAAAATATTACGGTAGTAGAACCCTACTTCATAATAGGGGAAAATTTCATGGATACCTCTCAAAAACTTTGAATTTACGCATAATTCCTACTCCCAAATTTATAATATCATATTTAATTACCCTTCTAAATTAAAAAAAAAACTCACTATAATTTATCGAATTTATTGTGTTTTCCATTACAATTAATTTTTTTCTTAATTATAAAATTTCCAATCCTTTATTATAAAAATAAAAATATATAGCTTGTTTAAGAAATATGTTTAGTAGTCTAATTACCTAGAGAACAAACTATTAATTTTCTCCATGTGACGCACATACAAAATTAAAATGCTGGATTTTTTCTTATATATATATTATAGTTATTTTTATTTACTTATGAAGATTAAATGTGATATTTTATAAAACAAAATGAATTTTAATAGAAGAAGCAACAAATTTGGTATATTTATGAGTTATTTGGAGCATTTACAACTAGGGGTGAAAACATAGCCAGATTATCCAGCGGATATCTGTTTCGTATCCGCATATATTTTCGGATTCGAATTTGGATATTCATAGAAGATTCAGATTCGGATACGGAGTCCTAAATGGAGCAGATATCCGGATCATCCGAAACTCAATATTTTAACCGGACCCATATAAAAGAGGAATTAATATTTGCTATAAGTGGGATTTGAAATCATGTACTCCCATTTCAAGGCCTTTGCACTAAGCTTCAAACCATTAGACCACAACATCTTTTGTTACCACTTCTTTATTTGATATATATATTATATTAGTGGATTTTATAAGTTCATTGATATTTATATTTAATATTTTAATTAATATTTGTATCTTAGAAGTTCATATATCTTAATTATCCGATCATTATTCATTTTATATCCGTATTCGAATCCGTATACGTGGACTATCCGTTCCATATCTATATCCGTTTAAGGCGGATTTGGT